>JAKKUS010001080.1:0-101000 GCA_023238725.1 Scortum barcoo
AAAGTTCAATTTTTGACAAATGTGTAGTTTCTCCACACCCTGACCAACAGGTTGGTTGGAGAGATCACAGAGTAAACAAGATTATTGTCTCGAAGGAAACAACTTTTACCTGCCTCAAAGGTCACAGAATTAGTAGAATTTGCATGCACATTTAACAACCTGGTTCATGGATAGTCCATAAAAGTGCGGTAAAATTTCCCAAACACTACAATATTATACAATAACATGCCATTATATAAAGACAGGGAACAAATTAAAGGAAAAAACTGAATATAAGAGTGGAGAAACATCTCACCATCTGAATTTCAGTGCACGAGAGCTCATGTTTTCTTTCTATCTGTGGACTCATGTCTCCCTTTTCAAATGAGATCTTGATCTCAAAGAGCGTATTTTATTAAATAAAGGTTGTGCAGATAAATGAGGGAATATCTTGTGGAGAAATGATGTTCATCCCTAACACAGAAATCCAGAGACAAGGAGGCTGTTCTGAAGGCTCATTGTGACTCCATACTAAGACACTCATGTTGGTTTTCCTGAACTTTACTGGAGGAATGAATTACTCTGGATACAGTGCATAATACACTACTGCCCTGAAAAATAGGAGCTCCCACAGAAAGTCAGCTAGTTGTGATACCGCAGTCATTATTTCAGGTAAAATGCTTCTCCAGAGCTTCCTGTGTTGGTTTCCTGCACTCACCTGTCTCACGTGGTGGGCGTGGTCAGATGCTCCAGTCTGTGGTGGTTAATGAGGTCCATGCATTTCAACACACTGGTCACTTTACCTGAGAGAAATAGACCTCATGAAGTGTTATATTAATCATATCTGAGCCACAACCTCTTCTAATTTCTTCTGGACTGCTAATGTTCATTTTATCACCATGAATAAATGAATAAATGAATAAATGAACGCCCACCACAGCAAAACAAAGTCACCTTCAAACAAACATCAACAAGCTCACCTGTTGTCTGACAGAAATGTGTAATTCCATGTTTTCTCTTCTCCTCACGCCTTCTCTGTTTTAATAACTTCGTTTTAAAGACAAATGTAATGCAATCAGTCATGTTGTCCATCACCTTGATCGTAATCAATCAAGTGCAGGGGTGGACTGAACCATCTGCGTCACAAGAGCGGGGGTGGAAGGGGGACCTCACCTCAGTAATTTATTTTAGGTTTAGATTTATCTTATATACTCTTTTCTATTCCTATACCTTGAACTTTCTAGTCATTTGTACTTGTGGGATTTCATTTCTACATGTTTTTCAGCATTGTTAATTTCATTGGCCATGTAATTCTTGTGCACGTGACAAATAAAATCTTGAATCTTGTGTCAAATGAGCAATAGTGTTTTGAAAAAGGAGGTGCTGCTGTCAAATTCAATGGTACATTTATAACACTTGGTTGGTGCCATTGTTGCCATATTTATTCAAAGTTAGATAGAGGAGCTTGAGTTAAGACTTTATTTGTCAAACTAAAGTTATAATAGTACAAACTGATGGCCATAACCATAATAATAATAAAATTAAGTACATTTACTGAAAGTATTTGTACTTTACTTACCTCTTTTCCACCACATCTCACAGGATTTATCACAGCTGACCTTAAATTATGCTTCAGTTTTTTTTGTCTTACAGTTTTTATTTTTTCTTAAGATGTGAATATTTTAAAGTGAAAATTGTTCTCTATCAAATCCAATCTGATGGCTCTCGGCCCTTCAGTACAGATAATCCACCCTTATTATTAACAACAACAATTACTTCCACTTGTGTGAAAGACAGTCTCCATGTACCAACTGGTGAAACCAGGTATCACTTATATAAACCAAGTTTGATCAATCTTGTTTTTTCATCACGTAAAGCTTATTTAGCCTCTCACGTCACAGCCTTCACTGAGCAGCGTGCTTGTTTTTCCACCTTTTTGTTGATTCGTACATCGCCACGTCTTTGTGTGTGCACGCAGGCCAACAAAACCCCACCAAGTACTTTACATCAACATCACCGAAAAGGAAAATTACCCTGAAAGTATCAAACATCAAATACAGTGTTTTGTAATCTCTCACTTTCACACTCAGCTGTACACAAAAAAAAGGAAAGGTGACTGGCTAATACAATGTACCATAGCAAACACAAAGTCCACAGCGGATAAGAGGAGCTGTGTTTAAGCAGCCATTAGCGGGTGTTTGAGTTAAAGAAGCCATTTAGTAGAGCAGTGGTGTCATGTGGTATTTGCTCCAACACTGCTTAAAGGCTGGCTAGTTAAACAGGCAGGGAAGGAAGGGTCAATATTTTCACAGGCGAGCCCGGAGACACAAGGGTTGAGATTGGCTGACAGCCGTTTCCCACAGTCTTACCACTTCCAACTGGTTGACGCCACAAGACAGGATGGACGTCCTGTGGACTGCAGATATCACCACAGGATGGAGTGACCAACTAACATTTGGCAAGTTTTGGTGAGAGGTCATGCGCTAACTATTTCACCAGTTTTCAATGAATTGCAGTTTTAAAAGTTGTTTCTAAAAAGAGCCCTGTTAAGACACTGTGAGCCAATAAGTATATGCATTTATTAGACACTTATCTATAGCTTTAACGCCAAGTGTGTCATATTTGATAGTTTTTGAGACCTCTACATCATCAGTATGACATTTTTTTTTCCTGAAAAAACTGATGTATAGAATCAAAATGCCAGAAAATACAAAACAACCAAAAAATAAATAAAAATGCTATTTATATTTAATTTCTTTTGTCACAAGGTTCAATAAACACAGTTAAAAAAATAATTAATTTCCAGGCAATTATTTCATGGTTCAGGCTTGACAGGGTTAAATAAACAGGCCTAATTATTCATAATAACAATTATGAATAATTAATTTCTATGAAAAATTAGACAAACAATACATTTTCTGTTAATATCATGGTATAGAATGAAACAGAGCATCATTGCAAAGGACAGAAAGACCGCAAAAAAAGATTATGTTTTTACAACTAATACATTAATTATCCATTCAATATTTTCTAGCGCTCCAGCACTCACCCTTATCAGCATACTCATTTACAATCAGGTTTCACTTCACTATACACATTGTCTGTTGTTTTTATGTATATCTTTACATGCATCTGTTTCTCTTCACCTACTTTTGTTGTACACATTAAGAGGGACTTAACTGGAGTTAAACTATATAACATCCTCACCAGTATGTACACAATGAGAAAATAAAAAGTGAATATTTTAAATACCTGAATAAGACCTATAAAATGTGCATGTAGAGGACAGAGTCATCAAAAGCTATTCAACAAGAACATGCTTTTACTATCTAAAAAAAGTGAAGTTGTCACTTTTCAAAAAGTGAGCAGACAATGTGCATGACTTCATGTTCAGATGCCTCTAAAAAGAAAAAAGAAATAACAGCTCATATTTGATCAACCTGTTCCAGTAACCTAATTGCCTTCCATAGTCAATTTGCCAAGTGCACATCGCCCATTACCACGCATATTTTTCAGCTTCATTTGCTGTGAAGCGAAAATGCAGCAATTTCAACCTTAGGGAGACGTTAATGACAGCTCATCATCCAGGCAGAAAAGTAGTTCGGCAAATCAGTGACCTCATCATCCTGGTTCTCCAGGCATTCACTGTGAAATGATACCAATGAGGCAGAAGGGCATGCTGGGAAGCACAAGCTGTCTAAAGTCAGGGGCAGTGACTGAGTAGGCGGTATTAGACCTCCATAAATTAATGACTCTCAAACTCATCCCCTTATTGGGTTGTTTCAAATCTGGAAAGCAACTTACAGACAGAAAAACAGATTATAAAGCCAGATTTTTAAAAAATATCATATAAGATTATAAAAAAATTGGCTTCAAGAAGATACAAGCCAAAATCTGAGACATTTGAAGCAGATCTGATGAACATATCTCTCATTGATCTGTTTAGAAATGTGCTTTCTAAAAGGTATTTAGTTCCACCTGCTGTTCACATTGTAAACTACAACTAAGTTTTCTGTCCCCTCTGCTGAATGTGTACATGCAGATCATTCTTACTTGATCACACAGTGGATTTCACATATTAATATTAACACACTCACTACATTTTATTGTACTGCTCAAGCATAATAAAACTAATAAAAGCTGCAAACCGCGTATCAAACGAAATGTGAAGTTTCTGCTTGGAGATCCTTTGGTACAAAGATATTTAATTTAACTATTATTTCCAAAAGGAAAAAAAAGGTCAGATTGAAGTTTGTAAAACACCATCCTGCTCTCACACACAGCAAAGCGCAATACACTGGAATATATGAGCCCTTGTGAAATTAAAGCATAAAACAAAGTAACAAATAATTACTGTCACCCAGGAGAAAAGGATGAAAGATTTTATTGTTCAGATTATTCATTTAGAGCTTTGTACTGGATGTACTGTACTGTCATCCAAATGTGTCCCTCACATCGACGTCCTCAAAGCATTTCAAACATATTGATGGAATTTTTCACCACCCAAATGCAATCAGAGATCCAGTACACAGGACTTAAGCAGGATTTTAGCAGTGGTGAGAAAAAAAATATACAGACTTGCTAGTGTATGCTTCTACCTGGTGTGTGTAGTTTGGTTTGACATTTCTCACCTGTTGACAGCCCAAAAATGTTGCACAAACAGGCATAAAGTGCCCACTTGTCAGCAAGGCGACCTGTGTGCTTCGCCTTCAAGTGAGCCTTTGACTTCAGACTGAGTGGGTCATTGTGGCTCTTACTAAATCTGCAGAAATGTGTTTGACCTCTAGCCTGTGGAGCTTAGTCTCTCTTTATACAACTTATTGACAGGAAGTTCTGTTGGCTTTAAGATTAATTAAAAGTTATCATTTTCAGCACAGTAACATGTATGTAATTCAATTTTTCATACAAATAACCTCAAAATTGGGATTTTATGATGCAGGTGCTTCTAACAATACATTTCTTTCTAATTAAGCCAAAGTAAAACATTTTTAACAAACTAAATTTATAAGATTTATTTTCTGACTTTACTCTGATAAACACTGGAGAACCATCCAAAACAAACACTTTATTTATAGCTGCCTCAAAGTGAAGATCAACTGAATCAAACCCTCCACTTGTTAAAGAAAAATGTCTAATACTTTAAAAATGAAGACTTGTCTTTGTGGATTAAGAAGTCAGAGACTTTGTGTTCAAATAAATTTAATACCACCAAAAAGAGTTGCGTGCTACACATCCTAGGAGTTGTTTCAATAAACGGAGGTAAAAAAAAAATAGTCATAATACTTATTTACAGTCAGAGATTGTTTGGCAAAAGTTCTACACACTAACTCTAAAATAACTGTGTTCTGTGCTTTGTATTTTTTAAACCAGCTATATGGTCAGTGCAACATACAATAAATGAATACACCTTGAAAAAAAAAAAAAAAAGCAAGCGATGCCACTAAAGTATATTTTAAAAAAAACTTTCTAAGCTCACATATTCTAATCTTTGGGTAGCAGTAAAAGGCAGAGATTAAGAGAAGAGATTAAGTTATAAAACATTACATTTATCACATAATACATATATTGGGCTATTTAATATGTCCATATCTTTAAGAAGTAATAATACCAGCATTCAGAAAGGAAGGGAGAAGGAAAAAAAAAAAAAAATCATCATTCATACTAATCCAGCATATAAGATTTGATGTCATTATGGCAATGATTAAATTATAATTGCACCCTAATCATATGTATTAAGATCAGACAGAAAAAAAGCTCTGACTCTCAAAAAGATGCATAGTTTTACATGGTGGTAGTCAGGCGAAATTCTCTGCTCAAGAACAAAAAAAGTTCCTTCATACGTTCAGCAACTTAGGGCTTTCTGCGTCTGGATGAAAGAAAACACAAGAGCACAAACTTTAATAACATTAAATTTAAGAAGGATGCAGTTGAATGTTCATTTATGCAACACAGCACACAATGCAAACACAAACACACACATGCTTTTATTTACTTACTTCTGGTTCCCATAGCTTGAACTTGTGCTTGCCACTGGAGCCTAGTGAGAGGAGACCGTTGAAAAAGAAGGACACATAAATTAACTGGGTAATAAAATGAAACTGGGTAACAAAAACCAAAATAACCCAAAAAGGTTTAAAAATAATTGGCTAAATTCTCTAACAATTGATACCTGAATACAAGTAGTCAACAATAACCTATACTTCACTCCTTTTAAGGTTGAATTAACATAAAATTACTTATGAACTGTGCTTGGTGTGATCATTTTTAACTAAGAGCTTACCCTGTTTTCTATGTCTTCCATTTGTGCCGGTCCTTCTCCAGACCCTGATCGCCTCTTGCGACTGAAACAAAGAGATTTTGTCAATTCTCTGAAGGAAACGCATGAAAAGACAAATGACTCACAGCAGGTGTAATTAGAATTTGTTGACATTTATCATAGATATAAATGCCAGTGTTAACATGCACTTAATGACATTTCATCTTTTCATTGTAACAAACCTTTAATCCTCTGTTTTAATCTCATGACAAGATTTTAAAATACCTCATATACATACACACACACACATATATATATATATATATATATATATATATATATATATATATATAAAATTAAGACTGTCAACTAAATATTTTATGATATAGCTGGACATGAAATCATGACATAATAATAATATATTAGAGAGGTACAGAAATGGTATCAACAACTGTTTTACAATATTTGCTCCATACGGACACATGCAGGAATATCACAGGATAAATACTGGTGTAAATACTGTACCTTGGTGCTGTTGGGCACTCTTGTTTTAGTGTCTCAATGTCAGTGAACTGCACAGCTTGTCCTCCGCCTCTGGTCTTAAAAACGTTGCCCTGACGATAAAAAACAACAACAAAAAAACCCCACAAATGTTCAAAAGAGAATACAGGAAGAAACACATACAATCAACAATGAAAAAAGGTAGCACTGTCCCCTTAATTAATTAACAGGACCCCGAAGTGATATCAAATAAAATGTGATTAAGTCAAAGAGATCACAGATAAAAAAAAAAAAAATCAGTAATGTCAAATTAAGTAATCATGTCATTTTACCTTGATCAATTTGGTCTCGATCTCCCCGTCTGAGGCAAGCTCTTGATGTCTTAGCACATACTTGTGGCATTTAGACAGAGCTTTCTCGTTGGGGGTCGACACCTTGATTGCATTGGGTATGATTGGCTGCATGACAGTGTCTAGGTCCAAATTAGAAGCCGGTTTGTGGTCTACCCATTTCTCCCCACCCGCAGACTGTGAGCGCCTGTGCATTGGACGAACCGGAGGAGCCGTCTGGTGATCCCAGCGTGAGAAAGACAAACCGGGAAGTTATTCACATGTGACACCAGCAGGGATCATTTAAAGGTTTATCAGGGTTAGTGGTGAAGGTCGGCCGTTACAGGGTGTTAGTTTGTACTGAAAATAAATGTACTACTGGAAGTCCAAGGGAGACAGGAGGGTGTCCTGCTGGATTTAGACATTCATATTTATCTTTCATAGTACTTTCAAGGTATTGCAGCATTCCAATCACATCCCAAACAAGCCATATTCTGGCCTTCCAGTATAATACATATATTTTCA
This sequence comes from Scortum barcoo, assembly GCA_023238725.1. Lineage (NCBI taxonomy): Eukaryota > Metazoa > Chordata > Actinopteri > Centrarchiformes > Terapontidae > Scortum > Scortum barcoo. The sequence continues at coordinate 7,591 of JAKKUS010001080.1, forward strand.
TAAGCTGCAATGAAGTAGAGTGCACATGGATGAAACATGCAAAGCAGCGCAAATGTGGTGAGTCGAGCAATTAAAACTACATGCACATGGAATACAGATGTGTTTTGTAGGTCAGATTAAACGTGTGTTATAAAGCACAGGTGATACAAGTCTTAAAACCAAAACAATAATCTAATAATCTTTTGAGCGGGTCAACAAGGAACTCTGAACTGTACTTTGTGTTCCTAGTTTAAAGTTTTGTATGGTCCACTGTAGATGAAAGATATCATTCCTACATGGTAGTGATTAAAGTCCGATAATCAAAAAGGAATTGCTGTTTCGTTTCACTTCATTAATCACTCATTATTTGAATGACTTTAAAAAGAAAAAAAAAAAAATCAGATGTTGGCAGCAACTCAGGAGTCTGGAACCACGCGAGGCAAAACTGCAATTTTACAGTACAAATCAAATCTCAGGGATGATCCAGACCTCCACCAGGACACCAAAGAGTTGCACATGTACATATTTTGTAAGAAGCCAAGTATCTGTGTGGTACAGCAGGTTTTAATTTGGTGGTTTGGTCTCCATGAGTACAGGCATAATATTTTAACCGCTCCATTAACTCAAGTAAACGTCCTCTCAGGTATGTGGGCATCCAAAAGCCAGAGTCCTTTAATCCCTGCTGTTTAATAATTCTTAATTTCAAACTATGTATAGCGTGTACAGACTTGATGGACAGTTTTTCTCTCTCTTTATTGGATAATAGCAACTGTTTAAAGTACGACAATCAAGATGTGCAAGCTGTGTACATCCAAAATCATCAGCGTTGAGTGTCACTTCAAAATCAGTTCTTACACAGACCAACCAAGCCCCAACAGCTGTATGTTAAGTCAAATGATGTTTTTGTGTCTTTTTACTCATCTATTTTTAGTCTACTTTTCTGAATACCTGATTAAAAAAGATGAAACATTCTTCAGTCTTTTAAAATGCACAAAACTGCTGGAGATCCTCCTCCTCCTCCTACTACTACTACTACTACGTGACAGCATTTTTGGACAGTGTTTTTCTAAATCACTGTGTTTACTTTAGTGGTGGTAGTCAGTTTTCATCATTTTAAGTAGTGGTGCTGAAATGTGTGTTGAGTACAAGGAAACAGCTATTCTAGATGGCAGTCGGCAAAAAGCAACAGACAGAACTACAAACATGGCATATCTACTCAGGTGCCTTAAGATGCAAGTCAAAAGGATTCGCAAGCATGGCAGATCAGTCTGCCCTATAGTCTGGATAAAAGAAACACCAGCCTTCTACTTGATGCATTTCTAAACAAGCAGACATCTACTGATAACATTAAACCAAGGCAAGACTTAAGCTCAAAAAACCAAAACAACAGATAATCTTAAAGATGTCCACTGTCTAACACACACTAACCCTTGTGCCTGCCTCTAGGTTTAGACCATAGACAAGAGTCGTAGCAGGGGCCTCAGTATCTGCGGCCCATCGCTGGCCTCTCCTGCGACCCACGCTGCTGGAGCTGTGGCAGGGGCCGGGAGTCCGGCTCCTGTACTGGGGAGTCCCAGGGTGCCTAGTCTGGCTGCTCGAGTCTAAAGGTAACCTCTGCTCCCACTTAGAGATGCAGGTGGCTACTGAAGGATAGGCTGAAGAGGAGGAGGAGGTTGTGGAGGAAGAGGAGGAGGTTGTGGAAGTAGGGTAAAGGTCCTTGAATGCCCTAACATTGGCTTGTTTTTGGTGGGAAGGAGTTTGGCTGAAGTCCTGAAAAGTGATAAGGAAATGGGACCAAGCATTGTAGATGTTAGGGGCTCCAGATCAACACAAATACACAACAGGGTAATACAGTGAGGCAGCTGCTGTGTAAAATGAGCATAGAAAAAAAAAATCATATTTAAAAGTTGACCACAGTAATAATTAGTAGCATGCAAAATTTTCAGAATAATTAAGTTTCATAAGTGGGTGATGGAGTGCACACTGACAGAGCAGGCGGTATTACAGAGTAGATAACTCACAGGACGAGGCGACGGTGAGGCAGACCTCTTCTGGCCCATGTTGCGATCTCTCTCCCTCGAGGGCCTGTCAGGCTTCTGTGGTCGCTCAGCAGGACAGCCACTGTTGCTCTCTGTCACTATGGCCTTGAGCTGCTTCAGCTTTTCATCTTTCACCCACAACTTGTTCTGCATCTCAAGCTGCTTGGCGTTCACTCGCCTCTCCTAATTAGAAAAAAAACAGCAGGAAACGGAAAAATAACAGTCTCATCATTTAATCCTATATGACAAAACTCTACTATAAATGAAAATGCAATGATATTGTGGATTCTATTTCTCATTTCTGAATAAACGATGAGTTGAAATGGAAAGTTTTTTGTTCTTTCAAAGTTGACTTCTGCTTAAATCTGGCGCAGCTTCACAGTCTTTTTGTTTTCGATTTTGTTGAATTAATAAAAGCAAACACGCTATTTGTACTTGCACACAGCATATCGATGGCCAATAACTAAGAAGTTATTGATCTAATAATGGAATTGCAGTTGACAATGAGAGCTCCCTTATAGCAGTATGCATCTGATTTTTTTTGTCCCATGTGTATTCAGCATCCTTCTACTATTTGTTTTCCCATGCATAAAGAAATTAAATGATTTATCTTACGCATTACTTATGTTTGTGTGCTTTCTTTTTGAGTAGCAACTGTGTGTTACAGTCCCTCACTATTAAAAACCAAACATTAGCAAAGGGCTACTGTCAGTACTTACACACTCCTTCTCCCACTTGAGTTTGGTGTCTGTCACCATGCCCTGCATGCGCTGCTCCATGCGCCTCCTCTCCGACAGCTCTTTTTGTAGACTTTGCTCCCGGGTCTCCACCTCCTGCTGAAGTGAGCGTTTGTCTTGCTCATACATGTCTGTTGTCTTCTGCAGGATGTCAACCTAAAAAGGAGAAACAGCAGGGTGAGGTTTGGTCAACCAGATGTACCAAGTAACAGAAAAAGTCATTTAAGTGTAGAAGACAATACCTTGTATTCCAGCGTTTTGGATTTTTTCTCTAATCGTTCTATCTCCGTCCTCTGGCTCATGATGAATTTTTCTTTCTCACTCAGTTTGCTTCGTTGATCGTGGAGGAAGGTTTCCTTTGCATTGATCTGACTGTCAAACTGCTGAAGCATGGACTTCAGTGTACTGGCTGTTGGAGAAAACATTAATGTAAGTTGTTAACCATCTGGTTTAAAATGCTGCTTTTTCCTGAAGAAAAAAACTGAACTCAGTGATTCAGTTCAGTGCCTAACCTAGAATAGAGGTCATCTACCACTCTCACTGAAAGTAATCACCAACCAGAGTTTGGATAAATGCTGCCTTCTGGAAATTACTGATGCATGATGACTGCACAGAATAAATTCTCCTCTGTCTAAAATCAACAACGGAGAAGGTTGGAGTGTGGAAAATTGGCCTGTACCTGTTTTGTTGAACTCCTCTGTCATCATCTGACGGATACGATGCCTCCTTTCCAGCACTTCAATCAGACGAGGCAACGTCTGATCATCAGCTGGGTCCACCAGCTCACAGGGAGGCAAGGCTGGAAGACTTTCGATGAGCTGGTTCAACATAACTGGGTCATCTACTGTGTGAATAAGAATAAGTTTGGAAAGGTTTGTGTTGAACTACTGTGTAGAACAAACAGGAAATACAACAGCTAAATTCCTGAAATGTATATCTGAAATACAAGATCAAAGGTCGACATGAGCACAGTAAGGTAGGAGTAGAGACTTGAAGGTGATTTACCAGCATTACTAGGACCTCCTCTCTCTTCCAGGCGACGTGACAGCTCATCTTTGAAGGCCTGATTTCTGTGTCTGCGTCCTGCAGCGAGGCCACAGATTGGTCGGTCAACAGGCCGCGCCACCTCCACCTCCTGGGTCATCTCTGCGAAACGCATCACCAGCTGCAGCACAAACAGTGGAAAACTGTTACAAACTGCTAATACACTCTCTTGTCTCTTCAATTCACTCCAAATGAAATACTGATTTAACAAAATATCAGGGGGTGTATAGATAATTACCTAATTGCATTTTCATTTATAGTTGAATGTCAAATCAGCCAGCATTTGCAATGATTGATCAGATTTGCAAAGGATGCAAAGATTTTCTTCTGGGAATGCAAGTGAGATCCAAGGGAGAGACGAGGGTTTACTTCCAAGCCAAATACAATGTCTTACCATAGTTTCTTCATAATCATCCGCCTTTGGGTTGACACACACAATCATCCGGACTTTTCCTTCCCCATCAAAGTAGTTTTTAAACAGATGTGTAACTTTAGAGTCTCTGTATGGCACCATCTGGAAGAAAATAAAGGCACTGTGAAACTTAACCTAGTGGAAAATTACTGACGATAAGAATGGAAATTGATTATATGACTCATAGAAATACAGAAGTGCAACAGTTAAACACATACACAAACAAAGATGAATAGATGATAAAATATCCACCTTATTAGTTCCGCACATCTGGTTTTCACGCAGGACTTCCATACATGTGCGCAGCGTCATCAAGGACTGGTTAATATTGCCTATAAATGAGACATTATTAAAGACGTTTGCCGTTTGTTTTTAACATTGTGGTTAAATACACTGAAAATCTGCAGACACACAGACTTTAGTGAAAGAAAAGAAATGAACTGACCTGCTTCACGGAGACGGCTTCCCTCTGCTCTGGTTCTGCTGGTGCGCTCACTGCCTGCCAGGTCTACTAAACACAGCTGACTCACATTCACCTGGTTTTTGTCCTGCAGTTTCATAACACACTGTTAAAATCAGCAAACATCTGCTGGCATCCTTTGTGAGACATTATGTGTACTTATTTGGCCTGCATTTTGTCGTTTTAAAACTTAAAACATTTTTCTATATGTAACTTTGGACCACCATGTCACCTGTAGGATGTGGTCCCCATCAGCGTCAAGTGGTGCCTGGGCCAGCTTCACGGTGAACACACTGTGAGAGCGACTGGATTCACGGTTGAGTTGAGTGTTGGCTATCCTCCTTTTCTTTTGTCCTGGGTATGGAGCAGAGCATCATTAATATAATGTGAGAGACCAGATAACTTCTTTATAAAGTCAACGTTTTTTTAAGCTTTTTGTCCAATTATTCTTGGGGATTTGGTAAACTGAACGTGAATGCTGATAATGGCCACTGGAAGCTCTATCTCAAATGTTGAGCTCTTTAATAATTATTTTGAATATTTTTTATGTTTCTATCATGAGGATCCAAACACTAAAAATAAAAACCCAGTTTAAAGTAAGTTAAAAAGTTGATAGTCTGATTAGAAGAACACACGATAATATAAAATACAATAAAGGTATTAGAAAGTTATTATCACTCACCCTTCCAAAAGACTTCAAAAGCCTCCTCTGTAGATTTTACCTCGACTTCTGTGCAGCCAGCCACGTACATGTTATGGTTCTGATCTTCACGGAGAAGCTTGGATTGAGGTGGTCTGAAACAAGTTAATGAAAAGAATCAACACAGTGAAAATGTAACAATGATGTGTCGCTTTAGTGAGACAAGGAGCAAAAAAAAAAAGAAAAAAAAAATTTCAGGGGGTACAGACATGCACACTGGGTTTGCAAACAAGCGTGAGCCATTCAGGGGATGTTATGTGTCTCCACACATCAGTAACAGCAGGGAGCCTCGAAGACGACAGCCACAAAATTACACAAAGCTAGAAAGCTGTACCTATGCTATTTACAGGGCTTTGGATTAGTGGGGTGGAAATGCACTGATGACCTATTCAACATATCAGCTACAGTCAAGTTACGACTACAAATAAACAGAGTACTGCGTGATATACTTCAACTGGCCACATACATGAACTCATTGTTCCGTACAGGCGTGCCTCCACCGAGCCACCTAACAAATACAGGAATTTTAAAGGTGGGTCTTGTCAATAAATAAATAAATTAAGTCTTCTCAATGAATGTATTCAACGCAATCATAGAACACAGTGGAGGTGGTTGTAATTTAGACACGCGTGGTTGCACAACTACTAGAAAAACATTTGTGGTGCACATTAGTTGGGTGTGACTTTGTGGATGTAGTTTGAGGACAGAGCCATCTCATACGTGAAAAGAACCACACATAACCTGAATACAAAGAAGGTTTGTATAAATAACACTTCAACATGATGCTGTGTTTCAAAAAGCATACACTGGTTAGAAAATCTGTCTCTTACTTTGGTCTGATGGGGTCAAATGGAGCATCTTCGAGGAGATCATAGATGTAGTTGTTGTAGACTTCGATGTAGGACACAAAAACGCTGTAACAACAGTCTTCATCCACATTCTCAGATTTACATGCCTCGTCTGAGCTGATCATGTCAGCAAACTCTGGGTCAGGCTTCTGCCTAAAAAAATTAATAAATAATCAGAATCAGAATACTTTATTTACCACAGAGGGAAATTTGGTAAATCGGACAGAAAAACAAGATAATTAACTAAATGTACTTTACAGTCAGTTCACTTTTATCAGTGCTTGTGAACACCATAAATAGTATAGAAAACAAAAAGTGAAATACAGTGACTCATAGCTACCTGGAAGATGGTGTTTTGGGCACTGACTGCTGACTGTCTCGCTTCTGTCTCTCCAGGAGAGCATCAACTTGATCCTGGATCTCCATCCCATTTTTGTCATCTGGTTTAAACACCTGATAGAAGATTGAAAACATTTCAAAAAAATACCTCATCACCTCTCCAAAAACATCAAACTTATTTTAAGAGACCAACTGCACAAAACAATAGTGAATGAAGGTCTTACAAATCTTTTGGCCTGAAAGGGGCCAATGCTGTTGAAGAGCATGTCTAAAGAACGGGGGAGGAGTCCACCATCACCCGGTGAGCCGGTCATGGTGTAGGTCTTACCACTTCCAGTAACACCATACGTAAAGAGCAGACCTGTGAACATGGAGTTTCACAATTACATAACCACTTTTCTCAGAGAGGATAATAGCTGATGTCAGTGATATCACTTATTATGTGGGTCAACTAAACTTAGGTAAAGCTCAATGATTAATCAAGTATCAAAAATGTTTGCAACTTATTTTCTGTTCATCAACTAATTCCTTCAGGACTAAAGAGGACAAATAGTCAATTAATAGCATTCTGCACATGTATGTTTCTTGACTCAAAAAAACTCAAATTGACTTACCATTCTTACAATGAATGAGGTCCTCTACCAGTGGCTTGGCAACATCCTCAAACAGCTCCATTTGAGTGGTATTAATACCAAATACTTTTTTATAGGAGTACTGAGTCTAAAGAATTAACAAAGAAAAACATACAGTCCATGAGAATGGCATAAACAGAAAATAAATAACAAGAGCTACAATCATCATAATCACCATGTATTAAACCTGTTAGTGTCTCTGGTCTCTACTGAATACAGCTATGACTAAACCAGTGCTGCAGTATGACTTTTTTTCTTTGCTGAATCACAGAAATCCAACTAGACTTGACTGATTTGAAAAAACAAAGTATGAAAGGGAACATTTTAAGCCAAAATATATCAGTGGTGGCGTTGGTAATTTTTCACTTGCATAGACAGTGACTCTTGATGGAGATGGCAGGAGGGAACTGAAACAAGTACGGGCAATGTGATATTCACTTCAGCTTTGTCAAGCAGAGACAGCTGCCACACACTGACCTCTTTGTATTCTCCATTGCGGTTGGCTTTAAGGCCATCAGGAGCATGTAGCTGAATAGTGGTGTTGCTGATCATCTCAACACAACATTCCTCATCTTCTGCTCCGAGCGGACGTATGCGGCAGTATACCTGCAAAGATGAACGAGTAAATGAAGCCCACTGTGATGAAGCCATAACATTCAGATAACATTTTAATTTCAGGGAAACTAAGTTGTGGTGTGATGTTTGAGGACTTAAAGTGAGTGTTCACTTACCCCAACAGGATCTTTCTCCATGTTGGACGCCTTTTTGGGGCCAGGCCTCCGAGGGGTCTTCCCTTTGCTGCAAATGATAAAACACAGGATCAAAACAAAAACACATGTAAGATATACTCTATATAATAATTCAGGTAATTTGCCAAAGAAACTTTCACAACATAACCTAAAGTATGTGGACACCTGACCATGACCTTGCTCACACTGGAGTTCAAATTCATCCTGAAGGTGTGGAGTGAGACGATGGCTCTGTTCAGACCAGTCAAGCTCATTCACACCAAACTCACACAATATACTTTGTGTATTTATGTAGAGACAAAGAGGGCTTCTCACAAAACTGGAAAAATGAAAATTGTCTAGTCTTTAAAATTACAAATTTACTTAATTGGAATTAGAGCTGCACAAAATAGTAAATTATCTAGTAAGTCAACTATTAAATTGATCACCAACTATTTTTGATAATCAATGAATTATTTGAATGTTTAAAAAAAAAATGTTGACAGTATCTCTCTTTACATACAGTCTATAGTCCAAACCTTCTGATTTCACCTCCCAAAATGTAAATATTTGTTGGTTTCTTTATTCCTCTGTGACAGTGAACTGAATATCTTTGCAGTTGTGGACAAAACAAGACTGATATGAAAATGACAAAATGAATGAAAATAGTTGCAGCCCTAGTTGCAGAGTTTTGTGCTGAAAGCCAAACCATGAAAGACACCAAACCAGACCAAAAGAAGGCACATGCAATATGTGTATACACAAATATGTGTATGCCTTTATACCTTTAGCCTAAACAGAGTAATAATATATGATGATATTAAATTAAATTGGACATTTTATCAATTTCTTCAACTAGCTACGTTCGGCCAAGTGTTATTTAAGCTGATAGTAATTCACAGGTGAAGGTCAGTACAAAGATGTGAACCTAACAAATCATCAGAGATGTTAAATTAAACGAAGTTGGGTTGATTTTGTTTGAGGTTTTCACTGAGAGAAGTTAACTAGCTATGCTAACGCTACGGAGCTAATCCTCCTCTTTATTGGGCTGAATCGTCTTTTTTAGACAACAGCAGGCAGGTTATCTACCAAGATAGATGTATTAACTTTTAATAGAGTGTAAGTGATTTATCTAACGGATTTTAAAAGAGATACTCACCCCAGTTTATACATTGTTTGTGTTGTTGAGTTTTTTCTATGAGCGCTTCTTCTCGATTTCAAATATTCCCTCTTGTGAAACTTCTTCCGGCTGGCTGATTTTTCAACCAATCATAGTGCAGAGGCGGCAGTCAGGAGCGGAAGTCCCGCCTCCAGCACCCAGTCCCTGTGTTTATGTTCCTTCTGTATGTAACCCAGTTAAAAATATGGAGTAATAATTTATGTTTACAGTGTTATTTCAGTATTAAGAGCAGTTAAATAACGAGATTAAAAAGGTTGTAATTTATTTTATATGTGGTGATAAAAAAGGATAAAAAGAGTTAAAAGTTATTATATGTTTATTGTTTCATGTGAAATTTAATATATTATGAAAACTGTCTTAACCAGCATGTACAGGGTTAATGATGATCGGCAGGAGCACCGTGTCTCAGGTGTTTCCGCACGGACTGGGGGGTGGACACAGGTGATAGAGAGCGGCCAGAGTGTAAACTATGGAGAGCGATACAGAGATTTTCTGTGTTAATGTGTAAGTTATAAGTGCACAAACCCGTGTGTAGCTTGTGTCTTAAGGTTGTTTGCACAACAATCGGCGAGAAGAATAACAAGAGACATATTGGAAAACGAGAGGAATTTCTACCCGAAGTTTGGACTGTTTATGTTTGTGCTAATGCTAAATGCTAACACGTAGCTGCAGTAAGTATAGGCCCGAGTCCGTTCACTAAACGTGAAGAGACATTTTAAGTTTAACTTCTTCAGTTGAACTGGTGAACTGTTTGAGGAGTTTATGTGCTGACTTCGACCTGGAGACAGTGAAGAGCCTTGGACAGAGGAGTGAGCAGCTAGGCCAAGTGAGTGATTTTTCTTCTGGTGAAAGAGGAGAGAAGCTGACTGATGGAGTTCGTGTGGAGATGCTGATGCTGGACCTGCCCCTGTGATTGCTGAAGGAGGACGAGACGGGATCATTCATTCAGGTTTCTATTATTTTATTTTGCTCGGCAACGAGTGAAGTGGCCATTTAGTTTTGGGCCCCAACGTACACAAGCATCGAATCAGGCCTGCAACTGTGCATTTTAGTTTTAGGATAACTTTAATTGCCGGCTTTAGTTGACAGTGCAATAAGGTGATTGTGGGCCCGCACACACAGTTTATGTTTGAGTGAGTTTGACTGTGGTAAACTGAAGTTGGAGATTTTTCATGGAAGGGTTGAGAATGTTTTATTGAATACTGTGTGTACATTTATATATATCTATATATATGGTATAGTCTTGAATGTTTATCTGAAAAGAGAGACAATTTGGTTACTGTGATTTTTCCTGAAAGAAAGGGACACTTTATTTTGAAGGTTTAAAAGGACTTATATATTTTATTTCATATTTCTTATTTTATTAGAGATAACTATTTTCATTTAAGTAAATAATTGAGATTTATTTTTCTAAAACCTTGTGTGGTGTTATTTCATTACTTACCTGAAAAAGGGGAATTATGTAATTCAAAGAGACATAATCAGAGACACTGGGTTAAAATCTTTATTAAAAATATAAGTTGAGAGAGCTGAGTTCATAGGTAAGTTTAAAATATTTCATGTATGTATGTTGAGGGGATCCAAGAGAATAACTAAAGTTATTTAATCAGAGTTTGTTTAACATTTGTTAAAACAGTAAACGAACCCAAAAGCTCTGCCCTAATCAATATAACCAAGGGGAGCGCTACATGTATAATTTTATTTATATATATAAATATGCCAGAGTTAGGCAGAAAGGGTCATTTTCATCTGTTGTCACCGGGCAAGCAGAACAAACATACAATTTAAAAGCACTGGAATATTAATATTACAAGCCCTAGTCAAGTGCATTTATGATGTACAGGGTCTATGATGAGCAGGGGCAGTTCTTACATTAACTAAGCATAATATTAACATATAAACCATGATGACAAATAAGACAAGAAACAACATAAAAACATCTAGTTGTTCTGGTGTTCACAAACTTGATTTCTGATGAACCAGACACTTAATGTCGTGGAAAATGTGTGGGAGTCAGTAGTTTATTGTGTATTGGTGAAACATAAACAATTTTCTTTTTTGGGAAACTAAAGAATAAATATCACTTATCACTTGAAAATGAGTTCTTTAGCATTCAGTGAAATAGGGATAGTGAGATATCTGGCTCTTAATCTGATAATACTCTTTAGGATAATATTTTAATTGATTTCTCCTTTTCAGTGGTAAAGGAAAGAGTATGGAGGCAAGGGAACCCCTCACGCCTTCTGTAATTCTGTGTTTACTTTGACTTGCCAACTGAATGGACACTATCTCAAAATACATTAAACATATCCTGAAGCAACACATTTGAGGAATGTCTAAACTGAATATGAACTATTTCTGTGATTCACAGGCTGAGTAGTATGACTCATGATGTGGTCTAAACAAAGAAATAACATTTCATTTGAGAATGAAAATAACTCTTAACCTTCAATAAAAATAACTCAAACAGAAGTTTTTATTGTCATAAGCAAAGAAGTTACAGTGAAGCAGTCATTACCAATAAAATTCACTTATTCAAGATCCTTTATGTAAAATTCATAACCTAATGCATAAAGGCATAATATATATTATTATTTTCCTACCTGGGATATTATTATATGGTGCAGAAGTTAACATATCAAGGTCTGCTAATAAAGTAATCCTAGTATTAACAACTACTACTGTTGGTAAACTATATTTCAATTATTATTTAATTTTATCTATACAGGTTATTATTTAGTAAAATGGTCAAATGGTTGTGCTGTATGGCAGCTTTTTATTTTCTTTTGAAAACATTACAGCAGGCAGCAATGTTATCTAAATTAGTTAACTGTTTATTATTTTCAACAAAATTCAAAATTAAACTAAAGGGTTAGAAACAAACCCTACCTTTACAAAATGTATATTACATAATCACTACGTGACGATACATATTGACCTCCATTTTTTATCTTGAATATAGTAATTTAGAGATAATTCATTGCATTATGCTATGTGAATGAACTTCAAATTATTTGTCATGGTTGTGTGTACCTCTTTGTGTTCTTATAGATATGTTACTTTTATGATTGTTTTCACTGAATTAAAAAAAATGATACTATTGCTGACAAGACCAAACTGAAATTAATTTGCTTGACTGTTTTAATGTGTAAAAAAACGTTTTAATAAATGAACAATTTATACAATTCACTCCTATTTAGAAATTCAATGACACACAGACACATTTTTTTCAATAGTTTATTTGAAAAATCATAAATTAAATGATATATATAAATACTCTCAGTTTTGCATCAAGATAACAATGTCACATGTCACATAGGTCTACCGGGTCAGAAACGGCAATCATTTGAGGGAAATAAACTACTCTGAAAACGTTACATATCTTTCATTAACATTTAACTAAACTCAAGAGCAAAACATCTTTCTTCCCTCGTCATAACTGTCTCTTTTGTCTTGACATGTTTTATGTGAGTCATTCCTGAGGTAGAGGAAGAATTCAGATCCTTTACCACAGTAAAAGTACAAATACCACACAGTAAAAATACTCTGCTATAAGTAAGTCCCGTGTTAGCTTAATGAGGAAAATGTACCTTTAAATGCATTTGAAGTAAAAGTACTCAATGCAGGAAAGTATGCCCTGTGACTGTTATACTAATATATATTATATCATTAGCTGTGCAGCTAATTTTAAGTATTTTGTATCAGACTGCAACTATTGATTATCCTCATTCGGGATATATCTGGTCATTATTTTCTCCACTAATTGTTTGTGAAAATGTATCCAATAGCGTGAAGTACATCACCAGTTCTCAGAGTCCAAAGTGACACTTTCACAAAGCGTCTTTTGTCTGACCAAAAGTCCAAGCCTTCTTTAATTCCTAAAAATAAATTTAAATATTAAAATAGTGAAAGCAGCCAATCCTCATATTTAAGAACCATGAAATGTTTTTACATAAAACAATTATCATATAGTTGCCAATTAATTTTTAATTGGCTAATTGTTTCCGCTCCACTTGTATAAACTGTTGGGTAATTTAATTTAAAACAAAACATCATATTTTATAAACTCTTCTTCAGTTTTGTATGTAAAAATCTTAATTTGCAAAGTAACGGCAGCTATCGGACAAATGTTGTGAAGTAAAAAGTACAATATTTCCCTCTGAGATGTAATAGATGTAGTAGAAGTAGAAAGTAGAAGTAGAAAATGGCATGAAAAGAAACAATTCAAGTAAAGTACAAGTACTTCAAATTTGAGTAAATGTACTTAGGTATGTTCAACCCCTAAGTGAGAGTAGTGCCAGCTACACTGCTCTAAATGAACCTGACAGTACAATCCAGCTGGTTGTGCACTAACGCAAGCTCTATAAAGATGAAAACATACAGTGTCAAAATGCAGCACGACCATTTCAAATTCAAAGTGAAATTAGCATTTTGAATATTAAATAGTTTTGGTTCACTGCAGTTGACACTCTCTTCATACTCCACACACATCTGTGGAAATCAGAGAATTGAGCCAAAAAATAATTTTATAAACATATAAAGCCTCTTAATGTAGCTAAGCTGCTACATTTGTAGCATTTTGCAGGAGCAAGTTTCCTCAGAAACACTTAGATTCATTACATTTTATGATAACAAACATTTTTTAAAGTCTCCATTGTATGCTTGTGCAACTCATGCCCTTATTTTTAGTTTACCATTCATCACAGTGAGGTCTGAAGGCCAAATACCACCATGAGGTCAGTGCAGACTGCAAGTTATGATTCACTTAAACATTACATCAGCTCCTTGTATGTCGGTAGTGTTTCTCACAATGTTTCTTTATCACCAATAATGCATCCCTTTCACATCTCCCTTTCACATGTCTCGTGATCCCTCAGTGGGACTTCTGAAACCGGAGATTTAGCAGCAGGGAAAGCGTCTTGCTGGGACTTTCTTTGGACCTTTATCGTGTTTCTTTTCTTGGCAGACTGGACCAGAGAGGAGAGGTAGACTGAAGAGGATGATGATAATCAAATTCAGCACCACACAGAAAACCGCTGCACCCGCTGAGTTGGCGAAGGTGATGGGTATGGAGTGTTCAATGAGCCAGGAGCGCCGCGTCAACATGTCCTGCTCAATGGCCTTCATCTGGAAGTGGGTGCCGAGGATGCCACACACATGGAAGAGTTGGTGGCTGTGACCTGCAGAGGGAGCAGTCGAGTTGTGTTTGAGCTGAGGCAGCACAGTGACATGTCACAGTAAAAAGTGTGGGAGTAAACCCAAGTTCCCATCACTGAGTGAGTGAGTCACACTGACAAATGATTTCAACAGAGCGGAGGAATTTAGAGCTGGTTATGCATTGGCATTATTTCAAATGGTTAATGTAAATCCAATGTTTTGCAAAGTTTGAGAATTTATTTTAAAAACCCTGCAGTCACAAGCTAACTTTTTGATCAGTAAACTATTTCTTTCTTTAAATGCATCATCATGGAAAAACTTCTCACTCTATTAACTTTCTGAATGTGTTTCATACTTCTAAAAACAATCTTGCAAGTTTAAATCTCTTTTGTTACGTAAGAATATTGATATCAGCATCTTTCATTCATCCTTGACTTGATATGTTCAAGGATTCTTACTATAATGAGGTTTTAAGGTTGGTGCTGAGTAGTCTCTCTCTAATGTGTTCTTACTCATCATTTTGTTCAGTAAGTGACCATTGATTTGTTATGCTTAGGTAGATGGTTGACCATAAAGAAACTCAATTATTATTTTCATAACAGAATTTATAGTATAGAAGCTACTCAAAGTGCTTTATAGAAGCTACTATTACTTACACATGCAAACATTGGGAAAATGCTCCAATGAATTACATATAAAAACACTGAAAATAAATTTGTAATTAAACCTGCTTTAGCTCCTTGGTGTGAGATATGAAGCAACATTAGCATTTATGTATGAAGCACTCTTGTTTTAGCTTTGTTGTGGTCTCCACCAACTTGTGAGAAATATGTTTAGCTGCTAAATGCTCCACTTTGTTTGCCAGCTGATCGCTAACTGTGTCTGTCTGTCATTTGGTGCTCAGCAGAGTTTTTTTTCCACCCAAAACAGCTGCTGTCTGTGATTGGACACTGAATCAAAACAGTAGAGATAAACCATCAAATTTAGCTAAAAGATGCTGAAACACTCCAACCAATGCTTAATACGCTGATGACAACATTAATTACACCTCACATCAGTTTACCTATATAGTCGAAGCTGCCAGGTGCCAAGCGCTCAGGTAAATGTGTGGCAAACAGAAAACCAGTGAGGAAAGCCAAGGCGATGTGGTAGTAGTGGAGGATGTTGGTATCATTGTCTGTGCAGCCCTCCCCTACACAGAGAAACACCTGTGAACCCAATACACATAACAGGTTTAACAGATTATAGTGTTATCGCCATTATTCACAAAACAGGAAACCATATTTATCACCTTCAAATACTTTAATGAGACATAAACTCCTTTATCAAGTGTCTGTTAGGGGAGCTGCTGCATGACTGCAACATAAGACAGTGGTTCTTCACAGAGGTAAATGTGTAAAATCTTAAAATGCAAGATGTTTACAAAAAATGTTTTGTAAACCCTGTAAAAGAATTTAATTAATAAAAGTTGTTTGGCTTGATATAGCATGTATGTTCAGACATGTAACTTCATATATAATGTAGCTGGGATTTTTTTGGGGGGGGAACTATTTCAAGTAAAAAGTCCTCTATACATAAAGTATTTTGTTGTTTTTCTCTGTATGTACTGACTACATAACTACATTCAGCTCCTACTGGAAACAAAAGTTGGACCAGATTCATGTCATATGTCATACATCACAACTTTACAACATTTAATTGTGCATTTAAAGAAGCTTTTTGTAATCTCTTTAAATCCTGTCACATCTACAATAACCCTTATCACCCTTGACATAAACACAAGTGAATGCACATGAAAGTGTAAAAGAAGTCACTCCAGTTAAAGATTTGGGTTTTAAATGATGTCTAATATATTGCATCTTAACTGTGATACAACATACAGTGATTTTTTTTCACTTTTATGTAATCTTGGCCCTGTATACTGGACTGTGTGCTCCATACTCTATAAAACTGCTTTTACACACACACACTCCTCTACGCCCCTTCAGGTGTGCCGTGTGAAGACCCAGATGTGTGAAGTGCACAGATGTAGCCCTACCCTGTAGAACAGAGGAATGTTGTCAAACAGGTACGGGTAGGCGAAGGCAAGAACACGGAGGACTTTCCCGAACCTTGGACTCTGGCACTCAGGGAATCTGAAATGAAAAGAAGCAAGGATATTGATTTGATTTGATATTGATGACTACACAGTGTTATCGCTGTGGAGGAACACTGGTAATGCTGTGATTAAAATGGAATTAAAAAGGCATTTGTGCATAGTGGGTACAGTTTAAATGTTATGTCATCCCTAACATAGTATACTTCTTTGTTGAGGACTAAGTGTACAGTATTTACAAATGTTTAAAAAATAATTAAATCTGTTTAAAATGAAATTTATTTAATGTAAAGACTTACGTGACATGACCTCTCTTTTGAAAGGCACAAAAATAGTGTGCTTCACAGAATTTCATGTAGTTTTAAAACAAAGTTAGCACCCATATATTGTATAATACCATATATAATACCATATATTGTATAATACAATTGTCTTTAATTACAGCTAAAGTAAAAGTCAAGTTGGCAAAGAAAGTTCCTCCACTCTTTTTCAGGTCCTCTGACCTACTCAGCTGAAACTACAATTAGAGTAAATCACTGTGGAGAGTTGGTCTTTGTAGTCAGTTGGGTAACACCCATTACACTAAACAGAGAGTTGCTCAATTCAACTTTTGCAATCCAAGTCAACAATGTATGTGGGATTAAGTCTGTTTAAAGACTTAAAGACTTAATTACCACATAGCATTAAAGGATGACATTGCATTTATGTGTTGCTACCACCGTGTGAAAAAGAATGGAAAGATTGGAGTGAATAGTGAAGTGACGGGAGGAGCAGATTTTTAGCAAATGCATTGTCTTTACCTCTTTACGATGTCGTGATTATATTGCAGAAATGGTAAGCCAAGCCTTAGCAGTGGGGAGAGATGAGTGAAAGAACAATAATTACATGTACACATGAAGAGATAACAGTGCCAACAATGTGATAACTGTTGTAAATACAGGAGATGAAACCATGTAATATTCATACATAATGGGTACTGAATGAAGGTCCAACAAACTTTACACTTCCAGAGAGTTCTCATTTTATTTCATGGGGTCATGGTAAGTAAAGTTCAGATTTCAGTGGAAATTTCACACCCATTTTCACTTTACTTGTCAACTACAGTGATCAGGTTTATGTTACACAATTACTGAAATGCACAAATGCACTTCACAAATATTTGTGAATAGGCACAATAAAACATGTTTCAAGGTATAACATTTTCCTTATTTACAGGTAAAACTCTGATGTGATTGACACTGGCGATTAGGAAAAAATGGAGATGAAACAAAGAGTGAAAAGAGGCAGTTAGCTGGTTAGTAAGCAGAAATTAATGAGTTCAATGTTAATGTGTTAATATGTCACCATGCATGTTGACAACTATTTAAACTTGCTGAAGTTTAGCATGTAATATTAACACGCTGACATTTTAACATCAACATTTTAGTTTGTTATTATGCTAACATGCTGTCTTTCAGCTCCAGTTTGTGTGTCATCAGTGAATTTAGCTAAAAACAATAATTGTTAAAATATTTTTTAAATAGATTTATATATTTTAATACATTTAAAGTACCAGAGTGAAAGGTAGGCCTACTCTTCATTCAAAATAGCTCATTTCATAATAATGTATATCAACTTACTGGAGTATAATTAGTGATACAATAATGAGCAAATACTTAAATTACTTTACATACAGCTGGCAATTTCCCAGTGGAGTTCAATAAAGTCTCATCATATTTTAAATTAATGTAATGATATAAAAAATACCTCTGAGATGTAGTGAAGTAAAAGTATCAGATAATGGAAATACTCCAGTGAAGTACAAGAACCTCACAAATGTACTTAAGTACAGTACTTAAATAAATATACTCAGTTGCTTTGCACCGCTGATTATGATTTAATATTAGTTGTGAAAAATGTATTTTTCTGTCCATACCTGGAGTAACAGGCCATGCAGGTGCAGATGACCGTGTTGACCACAGCGATGGGAATGTAGCACTGGTGGAAGAAGCTGTTCACCCATTTATCCGGGAAAACATAGGCTGAATAGATGATTGCTGATCCTGAAGCAGGACACATTGACAGTGCAAAATTGTAAACTTTTGACATTGACATTCGACATCTGAGGGATTTATCATTTTTGAAATTTGTCAACCACCATTTATATACATGTTTATACACAAACACAATATTTTGATTGATTTGTCAGATTTCTCTAAAATATGTCATGCATCACAAGCTATAGACTTTCACATAACAAAACATTTTAACAGACTCCTGTCTTTTTTAAAGATCACAATTTCATACAACATTACACATTTTCTGTGACTGTGGTTGAGCTGCTGGTAATAAGTAGCTAAATTACTGATATAAGTCCAGCATGGACCACTCAACAACATCTCTCACTGTGGGTCAAAGTGATCTCAGCGACAGTGAATCACACGCTCTTACCCAGGCTGTAGAAACTGAGGGCACCATAATCGAAGAAGAAGCAGATGTGGCGAGCCCGCGCTGACATGCTGCTGAAGGTGTGAGCACAGCTCGACGCCAGCGGATAAATGCAGCAGGAGATCAGGAAGATCACCAGAGGCCAGGTGAAGGAGTCCTGCCATGCTGTCTGAGTCAGCACCACCGTCACCAGTTTCCAGAGGAAGTACCTGCCAGGAGAAACGGGGTTACGTTAAATTGGTAAGATTGGACTGATATTTTCAGCTGAATAATAAGAGTGAAGTTGAACTGTGGATCCAGTTACAAGGGGTGTTTTTAGTCACACTGTCATTTTAAGGCACTTAGTTTTTGAGCCTGGTCATCATATCAACAGTCAAGCAATTTACACCATACATAATCCAAAAAGGAGCAACAAATGGGTGTCTAAACACACAGAACACTGACATATTGAAGGGAAAAATCTTCATAAATGAGGGGGAAAACATAACAAATGCAGATATGTCATCAGATATCAACCCAACTAAACACCTGTGAGAGATTTTGGAGCTTTATATTGTTTTTTTTCTTAATTTCTCACTCATCTGTACATTTATACAGTTAAAGTGAAGCTCTGACGCCTCTGCCCAACTTTAATCATGTGAATGGGAGAGGAGAGAAAACACAGCGAAACACTCCTCAGTGGGCCTCTTAATTTATAACTCTGGTAGCATGAATTCATTCGTTTATCAAAGGCAGTCAGCGTTTTACATGAAACAATCTAATCAGTGAAAACACTACTAGTTATTTCATTTTCTAGCAGCCAAAGCTAAAACAAGCACATAACTTAAGAGTCAATTTCTCTCTCTTGAATTCAGGGAGTCACTATATGAAGTATTATGTAAATATATGTAAGTATTATGAGAAAATAAAGGTGTAGTTGAAGATTTGGTACATGCTGTTTGTACATGTGGGCGTGAGTACAATGCAAACATATTTTCTTTTCCCTCCAGACCTCAGTGCTGACAAAGGAATAGCTACAGCACGTAAAACCAGCAACGTCTCTTTTTTTTCACATTTCTATTTGTTTAATGATTAAACAAGCAAGCTACAACATGTTAATAACTAAGCCTCAGAGGTGCTGGTAGGCATGTTTCTGTTTCCTCCCGCTTCTTCTTCACAGCAGGAAATCAAATCAAAGTGTACTTCCAAAAAAAAAAAAAAAAGCCTGACTATTTATGTAAACTCAACCGAGTGACAGAGATGGCTGAAACAGGTGGAATTAAATAAAACATGTTTTTCAGTAGTAAGATTTAGTGAGTCAAAATGTGCTCTACCAAATGGTTGAGAAGGGGATTAAAGGGTTAAAAAGCTCTTTGCTCTGAGACAGTAAACACTGAATCATTAAACCAGTCAGATGGAGGCTTATTAATAAGCAAAACAACAAAAATGACCAATTACATTCTCTCGTGAATGTCAGCCTGTTTTAAGGCATTTGGTGGTGCAGATATGTAAGATATATGTTTATGTATATGTATGTTTATGTATATGTCATAGTTTCATGGATAGCAGGGTGACAAAAACTCCACAGCAAAAAAATAAAAATAAAAAAAAAAGGAGGAAAGAGGAGAGGAGGAACCGGGAGACACAGACTGTGACGGTACATGTATATGTGTGTATTAAATATGCATTCACCACACAATGACAAGTGAGACAGGCATTTAATTAGCTATGTTCATTGAATAAGACACATAGTGCTTGCCATCCGTGTAGCTGTCAGTACTTGTCATAGGACGTTCAAAATGAAGTATCATGTTCATTTTCACTCAATTAAATCATGCGTTTGTCAGCGACTGCCGGTTTCGTAACAGCGAACAGTTCCATACAAAAAGCCTAATCTTATCAGGCGGCTGTGGTTTGCCTTGGATATCTGTGTTTCCACGTCTCAGTGCACCTCATTAACAAATCAACGTTATTTGTGCTTTTCCCTGTCACTGAGCAGTTAACTAATTGTGGCAACTTAAATGAAAGCTTTAAGCACAGATCTGCTCATTAGCGGCCAGCCTGTAGGTCTACGTCTAGCCCCATGGCACAAACACCCATGTGCCCTCAGCATATCCTGAACACACACCCACCCACACGCGCACACACACAAATGAACACACACACACATATTTTCTGCACAGACCGTGCAGTCAAAGCAACTGGCATCTCAGCAGGGAGGAAGTGCAGCCTGTAACTTTAAATCCAGTCACATACTCACATGAACACACACACACACGCACACAAACAAAATGTTAATTAGAGATGCCACAAGCCTTCGATAGATTTAACCTTCATGCTGTGATGCAGAGTTTGTTAAACTGAGAGGAGACGCTAACCTTGGGGAGGAAGCTCAGGGGCCAAAATGTTGCTTTATAGAGGAAAACATCCTGCGTTAAGATATACAAAAACTAGTTCATGTTGATGTGATAAAGTGAAATAATTAGTCGCTCGATGTTTGATGAAACAGTCTAACTTCTTAAACCGAATGCAACTTGTTGGCCCTAAAGATGAGTAAACTCAAGAAGACTGTGCACCATCTTGCCGTATGTCTTTGAGTTTTTCTAATATTCCACATTTCTATAGTGTATTGAAACCTGTGTGTGCAGACTGGGAGGCTAAAAAGCTGAAGAGGAAAAGGGGCAAAGATGGATATAAAGTGATTGACAGGGAGAAAGTATGAGAATAATTTCCATATCTGTGTACTATTTAGATATCTTGAAAGTAGAAGAAGATAAGTCGAGCCTATAAATATGTTGTTTTATTGTCAGTAGCTGTTGGACTGGATTTCATCTTTGTAAAGCAGTGCCAGTGTTTGATTCCTCCGTGCACAACACTAATAAACACATTTGTTGACATACTTAAACAGCCACATTCAAACATGGATCAGTGGATCTGAGGCAGAAAAAGTGCCAGAAGTGGAGTCCTGATCTCCATCATGGTTTGATTTTTCAGAGAGATGACACATGTGTAAACAGATATACCAAAACTAGCATCATAACTTCCTTTCAAATGACTAAAAACACCAGCTTACCGTAGACTCTAAACCAAAACAAAACGCAGTCTGTATCAACTGAATAAAGGGTAAGTGTAACTGAACTATGAGCGTCCTGTTGAACTTGTTGCACACAAAAGGCCATTGACAGGGAGGCACTGTGAGGCTGCAGGAGGACTGTGTGACCCACATGGTTGCTGGGATGTATGATTTCAAAACAAACCTGTCTGTCTGTGCAATCCTTCTCGTATTATTTGAGTCCTGTGAGTGACTGGGCATGTATGCATAACAGCTTTATTATCATGTAAAGTTCACTGCTGCCCTGGCATTTATTTAGTGCACCTATGGTAATTTATATACCATAACTAACTTGGATTTAGTTGTTGGTCATTAAAGTGCCATAACTGATTATAAAACTTTGCATGAAATAGGTAGAGTTAAGACGTAAGAAGACATGTACTCATGTAACTCATGTATCAACGTCAAGTCTGCAAAGCCACATAGTTAAACTATGAAAGAAAATTCTGGATTATTCTCAGACCTACAAGCTCAACAAGCTGTGCAAGATTCCTTTAAACAGAAGGCGGGTTAAAGAATGCATGTCACGCCTGATTGTTATGATAGCAGGAGCACTCAGCTTTGCTTCAGTGAGGAGAGTTAAGGATAGTTATCATCCGTCCTTGAACTGAAGCGGATTACGCAACAAAATCCCACCTTTAAGGTGAAATAACAGTGAACGTGCTGCGTTGTGGCAAACTGCCTCCAGAACGACTGAGTGCAAACACGCACAGGTGTGTTGCCCGCTGCCCAACATTATGAATCTAAAACAGTGTGATGCACTACTTCAAAAATAACATTTGCCAGTCGTACCAAGTGGGCAGAAAGTGGGTCCAGATGTTGAGCGTCTCATTGGTCAGCTGGAAGAGGCTGAGGATGCAGTCAGTTGCTGAGCTGCGGGGGTGTCGGTAGCCAGAGATGATGCTGTCCTCATGGAAAACCTTGTGAAAGAAAACTCTTGGTTAGTTGGTTTGACAAATTCTCTTAAGTCTCTGAAACTGTTTTGAATGAAGTGCCACAAATAATACAAGATGTCTAAATCCTCACAGAATCAAGTGTTGCATGTTTAATGTAGAAACACTAAAAAACATCACTGCAGTCGTTTAAGACAGTGATTCCCAAACCAGGATAAAACTGAAGGGGACTTTCACCATTTTAGACTTAAAATGTAAAGTCATTCAGATCAAATGACCTGAGAAGGAGACACTAGTCCACCCACAGCCCATGCTAAACTGTGATGAAGAGTCATAAATAGACCTACAAACAGCTGATTTTAGAGTGCTTCTTTGCGTTAAACTACATTAAATGGCTCCTTGACATCTAGCTCTTGCTCTTTTCCAATTTAAAGTTGGTTTAAACTTGAAAGGAGCAAGATCTCAATGTCAAGTCAACATGTATCAAACTGAGGTCAAACTGAGTAATCAATAATACTGATTTCATATTGAAATATGAAAGGTGTAAATTAGTTAAAATATGACTGTAAGAAAAATGAAAAAAATAATACACTTGTTTATTTAATTTTGACTTTCTTACATAACTATGGGTGTTTTTGTTTTTTTTTTAGATTTTCTACCCGACAGTCATCCTCCTGATCAAGTCCTGCTCAGTCTATGGGGAAGCTGAAATATCCTCGATATCCAGTAAAGACGCAGTGAAGATGAACTTACTTTGGGCACTTGATTGATGGTGAAGACTCGAGGTAACTTGATGAGGCTGAGCATGACTACTGCTGCTGCTGCTGCTGCTGTCTGGAGGAGAGCTGAACTGAGGCCGCCGGCAGGGTGTGCCTCCGTCTTTATAAGGCTCGTGTTGCCATGCTGCCCTCAAGGTTTCTCCCCTTCATCTCCTCCCTCTTCAAACCCAGCGAGAATATCCAGTCTACCTGAGCCACTCCTCCTCCTGCTGTTGTCTCTCTGGAGGTGGGAGGGTATGTGCACACAGGTGTATCCTCACACACACAAAGGCATGTATACACACAAACACACAATTGCCGGTCGGTCAGAAGAACTAAAACTTTTTTTTTTCTGTGAAGGAGGACAAGTTTTTCAGTATTAGAACCAAAATCACAGCCATTACTCACTCATTCAATTACAACAGCCAAGCGATCACATGAAAAGACTGTTGTTCCCAAAACAAAGCTCCTCTTTCGGTGATTGCTCAATCCTCTCACAAAGACATGACAGTCCAGCCAGTGAGGCAGGTCTCAGTTTAAAAAAAATGACACAACAAAAACAGCTGTGATTGACATTAATGGTCTGCAACGGAGCCCGTGTTAACCATTTTGCAGGTGCAGCAGGCGGGGAGCTCAGCGCTGAACTTATCAGGTCCTATCAGAGTTTGAGCCGGTCCAGATAAGGCCGGCATCATGAATGAAGGGCGGAGAATCGGCCTGGCCAACAGAGTTAAACTGAGTCAAACTGGTTAAACTGACATGTCACCATCTGCGCTCAGACCGATGGCGGCCGTCACACCCGGCAGAGGCGGCCGAGCCCATTTGGAGCTACCCGGGCCTGTTATCTTGTTCAAACTCTGAGGCAATGAGAGCAAACACGTCCCACTGCCACCGCAGAATTAGGAAGTGGAAAGTGTGAGATTTTATTTGTGGTTTGTCTGACACTTTGCTCATGTCATAAATAAAAGAAAACGTCAATTACACTGTGTTGGTGTGATGCATTTTACATCTTTTCTTTTGAGCTCAGCAATCTATAACAAAATGTCAGGCTTGCTTAAGTTTAAACACAAGATACTTTATCTTGATGGAAAACCAAACTAATTCAGCACCCAGCTTCTATTTACAAGGCCATTCAAATGATTCTAGGCATCTATAGTAGACAGCGTACGCATTTTATCATGATCCTTTCATTTTATTATGCCAAAGAATGAGCTCTAAATGTAAGCGTGACCTCCAAACCATCAGCCATGTTTTTGTTCAAAGCTGCAATCACAACAGCTCGGTGCGACGAAGTAATACATGTACTACAGCAGAGCACCTTGGGATCTCATTCCGCTCTCTCTCAGAGGAGGCGAGCTGCAGTCAGAGCTGCAGAGCAACACCTCAGGGTACATTGTGTTAAAATAAATAAATAAATAATAAAAAAAATAATTAAAAAAACAACAGGAGACACGCGTCTGACTGGAGGTCTGTTTATGCGTTGGCTCGGAGTGGGTTGGTACAGTTAATATGTGAGTTAATGTGTAAGTCATTAAAAGTTCAGTGGCAGCAGTATAAACAAAGCCCAGCACAGAGTGTTATACCCCAAGAGAGCCGGAGGTGAGAAAACAAGGTCAAGTGTCGACAACTTTAAATGACATTACAAAAATATAAAAAAAAAAAAAAAATCATAATTTAATGTGATAAATAAATATATACATAAATAATGAAGTTCATGTAAGAGTTGAAGGGAGTGATAGGGAAGTGTAGAAACAACAAACGCCCTTTCCAAAGAACCGACCTGCGTCTGTGTTGTCCTGAAGAGAGCTACAACAACAAAGTTATTTGTAGGAATGTGGTGAAAAGAAGTCGCCGAGGGGGAGATCACAGCCGCCTCTGCCGAGTGGAGCAGAGAGGTTTTATACCTTCTTAATTTTATATTTGGCTTAAAGTTGATCTGTTTGAGTCCTTATTGTAAAATTCTGGTTGTTCCATTTACACTCCACACACTTTCTTAAACAGATAATTTAACACCAGGCTGAAAAACGTGTGTCTCTGCCCTCTTTGGTTGAAAGTTGAAAAGACTTTGAAACTTCGGATGGCACCCGACCACACCCAACTCCCATCAGCATGACGGGCGTGGTCGGGTGGGCTCAGGAGTCTGTAATGTGGGTGCACTATAGAACCTGGTTGGGTGTGGTTATGCTGACATGAATAAAAAAAAAAGCACTGTGCAGAAGGTAAACACAACACCAACAGCCTTGTAAACAATACGGACTAATAAAATGTGTCTCATGTCTTGTAGGGACTGAATCAAAAAGAGAAAATTGATTATCAGACCTGCCGCCTAAACTACTGGTAGACAGATTTATAGGACATTAAGTTACTCTTTAAAAAACCTGAAAATGTAAATGTAGAACGACTTAACAACGGCTGTCTTGTGAATAGAATCATCAGATTTAGGAAGAAACTGAATAAATTCATCATTGCAACACCAACCTATACTGAAGTATTACTCACAGGTAAAACACGCCTCTTTTCTTAGCAGAGTCAGCTTTACTGGCCAGGTATGTGAACTCATAAAAGAAATATGCAACACTCTCAAGATACATACACAATAATACAAACAGCTCGAGAATGTAAAAAATCTATAATCTTTTGTGAAACTGACAGTTGGTGATAAAAACTAAATCTGTAATAGTAGTGTATTTATTTGTACAATCACAATATATAAAACAACATTTAGTGGAGTAAAAAGTACAATATTTGTCTCTGACATGTTGTGGAGGTGAAAAGAAGCAGAAAACGGAAATACTCAAGTTAAGCACAAGTACATAAGTGCTATGCTTGTGTGAATTTAGTATTTTGTTATATTTCATCGCATGTGTTTAGATTTTCTTGAATTCTCAGATCTTGATTAGTCAGTCTAATGTTTATATGTGACAAATTAAAAGAAAAACACATTAATGAGAACGAAAATGTATCAGAAAGATCTGATTTGAAAAAAAAAAGATGAAACTCAAATGCAACATGAAGGAATATTGTTTTGGAGCCCCCTTGTTTTGGTTTTTAGTTTATATCTGTATGAACCAAACATCAAACTGAGATTTAATATGTATATGTAATATTACTGCCCAGTTGTGAGCTGCTGAATTATCAATATATTCTGGCCCAGTACCTGCTGATGTTTGTGCTGATACTTGTAATATCACATCTCTCCACAAGGTGTCAGTGCTCTCAAACAAGCTGTACAGGTTTGGGCGTGAACAGGTACTTTATGATGAAGATGTATGAGGAGCAAAACCATTGAAAGGTTTTCTTTTTTGTGTTTATTTTGTTCATGGTGTTCATTTTTTTTGCCTGAATCGAAGGTTTCCTTTAAAAGGAGCTCCGTGTCCTTAAACTATGTCCTCAGATTTAATGCTTTCTCTTTGTTTTTCTGTCTTATTAATTCATTTATCACTCGGTGACCTCCGACTGCAAAGCTGCATGTTTGTGGAGACATCACAGGGAATTAAAGTGCTTCACTGTAGGGACAGAAAGGTCTTTGAGTGCAGTGTGCTTCTTTTATTGACTGTTAATGAGAAAACGTAACAAGTTCGCTTCAGGCCAAAGATCCCCGTCGCCCCCCCACCTCTCTCCCATGCAAGCCAAAGTGAGCCTCCTGTGGTAAGCCCTGGATGTTTGTGTAACATCAGCACAACTACTAGCTTCTCACATTAAGCATTCAGTGAGCCAGTGCTGGGTTGCTTTCTTTAATATTGAAAGAACTTTGTTTTTGTTTACTTCAGATGACAGTAAGGTGGCCCAAGGGACAACTCAGACATCAAACTCTGATCTCTTCATCTGATTAAAAACAAATATAATGATTTAATTTACACATATGCAGTGGTGGACAGTAACACTTTACAGTACTTTCTACTTGCTTCCCTACAGTTTTTACTTTACTACACTATTTATTTTCTATATATACCATTACTCTGAAGATTTTACAGATATTAAACTACCTAACAGCATATAAAGTAGTTCAAATTATCTCCACCTGTAACATTTAAATGCTCCTACTGCATCAATAATAATACAGTGATTATGGAAGACTGTTGACATATTCTGATCCTTTACTTAAGGAAAAGTAGCAGTGCTGCACTATAATATATAATAAAATGACAAAAATACTCAATTAAAAGTAAAGGTCCTGGAATAAAAAAAGGTCAGTAAAAGTACAGAAGTATTAATAGCAAAAAGTACTTTTAAACTAAAAGGACATTTTCTTCTGTGGGCATTAAACATGTCATATTCATAGGTTATTGTTACTGTTATTCAATTCAATTTCAGGTGCTAACATAATAATGCCCACTCATTTTATCTTTCTTCTAAATTGCATTATTAAAAAGTAATTATCCTTATCTGTGTTTGCCTGTTTTTAATACCACTAGCAGTAATAATTGTGTGTTGTGCTCTGTCGTGGGGACAGATGGGTGAGCGACTCCACTGAGCCAGGCTGCTGTGCTGCAGATGCTCAAAGTGTCGGTGCCTCCCTGGTGTTTTGGTTGATGAGGTGTAGTTTGTGTCTCCAAATGAGGAGTGCGTGTGTGGCAGACGCCCCCCACCACCTTTTAAATTATTAATAGCTGTTAGACTCCAGACGCCCCCTTCTCCCCCCCTGTTGAATTTCACACTTTCAGAGCTTTTACGCTGTCACTGAATCGAGAAACCACCCCTGCCACAGATTTTTTTTCTCCCGTACATCTCTGTATAATTTTTCTCTATTTACTCAACCCCCCACTTCTGCTCTGCCTCTTCATTGTTCTCTTCCAGCGCCATCGTCTCTGACTCGGCTGCTGATTGCACTATTGAAGACTTTCATTCTCTCTACTACGTTAACCAAAGTGTGCCAGCTGCTCATGAATGAGCAAAACACTGCAATTACCAGGTTTGGGAACGGAGACAGGAGATTTGTTAGCGTATTAGTGTGGTGGCCGTTTCTCTGTCTCTGGTGCTCATTTAGAGGAGAGGATGAGACTGAGCTGAGTTTGATTACACTGTCGGCTCAGTTGCGCAAATAAAACAAGATAAGAGGTGGAGTTTGAAGATGATTTGCAGAGGAGAGACTTGTTCTCTGATGACTTAGTAAATCTTGACAGCACACTGCTGATGTAGCTGCTAATAAGAAGATAAAGTTGTGTGAGAGGATCGATACCACTCTCATATTTGTCTGTTAAGTGGCCTTTTAGCTTAGCTTAGCACAAAGACTGTAAACAGAGGGAAATAACTAGCCTGGCTCTGTCTAGGAAGTTGCTGCAGGGAGATATAATGTGTTAATTGATGAACTTTAGAGGTGCTGGTAGGCAGATTTTGTTCAATTTGGACAGAGCCGGGCAGGCTAGGGCTGTTTCCCCCTGCTTCCAGTTTTTGTGCTAATCTAAGCAGCTGCTGTAGCCTTAGCTGTATATTTCACAGACAGATATGAGAGTGGTATTGATTTTCTCATCTCTAACTTACTGCCAGAAGGCCAAAAAAGTGTATTTCCCCAAATATCCAACTTTTGCTTTACGATTAAAACTTAAAACACAAGATCACAGGCCTCAGACTCCTTCTGGGAATAAATTGTCAAACTGCACACACATATTGTCTCTGTTCTCTTTTCACCGCATGCTTACACATCAAATTCCTCTTTTCCCACCTCCTCTGAGACCCCCACACAACACGCAAACAAATCTAATTTTACAGAGTTCAGCGGAGTGTTAATTTCATCAAGTGGGTAAATTTATGGACACCATAAAGGCCTGTGGCCTCCGGACGCCGGAGCACCAAGGATTCACTGTAATGTTATCACGGCTACCTCAAAGGCATCTGAATGGCAGCAGAAGAGGCCGGCACAGAGGCCACGAAGAGACTGAGCTTATCAGGTTTATGTTGGGCTAATTACAGGACCGGGAGACAGACTCACTGTCAGGAGGGACGGTAATATCATTAATGTCAAGGAAAAGGGGAGGAATGAGATGCGTGGGGCGTAGTGTGTGTCTGTGAGGGAGAAATTACGGCTGGATTGTATAAATGCCAGAAGGTAATGAAAAATGCAAGGGGGGTGTCAGGAGATACAGTCCTTCTCAGGTGTCTGCGCTCTTCACTGGATCAGAATAGCCTAATTAGGATAAATTATTAATCAGGATTGTTTTTTGTTCTCAGCAGTTTCACAGAGACGACACTCAGGATGAGCAAACTGTTTCTCTACAGCTGCTTCACAATGGACAGAACAAACTGTTATTTTACAAAAACACCACACGAAATACACCAGAATCTGGATAGGATGATCAAATATTGCTATAAAACTAAACAGGTTTAAACTCAAACTTATATACTATATGACTAAAAGGGGAGAAAGAGAGAACTTGTATCAGAGGAGATGGAGTAAATGGTTCATTATGAGGGCCACGACTAAATCATATAAAGGAGTTTTGTCATTAGACTTGGGCACGCCTAATGTTAGCTGATGGACTGAATCATTATTACATGGTTAGCCAGTCAGATCAATAAGTTGGTCATTCCACTGAGTGTATTTACTTTAATACAGCTGAGTCTTTTAAAAAATGATTAATAATAATGATGAGAATATATCTATATGTGTGTTCTTTTTTTATAAGATTTTCCTTTTTTCTGTTAATTTCAGTAAAGTTTAATTAAAAAAAAAAACAAAACAAAAAAAAAAACATGGACTGTGGCTGCAGCTCCTGATTCATTTCCCCCATTATCGATGAACTATTTCATCTATATAATGGTTAAAACTGTCCACAGTGTCCTAAAATCCAGGGTTGCATCTTCACATTACTTGTTTTGTTACAAATTCATTCATTTTTTTATCTCATAACACAAAGAAAGTCTGAAAATCCTCACTGCTGAGGAGCTGAAGCTAATAAATGTTTTAAATAAATGTATATTGTCTCAAAAAATGTCGAAAACCAATAAAAGATTATTAAAACAGTTGCAGATTTATTTTCTGTTGATCTTTAACTGTATCAGCTCTCTCCAGAGGACAAGGAGGAGAATAAACCAGTCACACATCTGTGCAGGGATCCTCATGAGTCCCTGTTAAATTTTAAAGAGGAACACATCGGACCAGAAGTTTAAGAAAAAATGCTTTTATTTCTATTACACCTTTAAAAAGCATTTTTTTAAAGCACAATTTACTCTGTATACAAACACCTCTCTTCCTTAGACTAAAAAATGGTAGCATCTGCACATTGTGCTTTGATTGCAAAGTCTGTACAACCGCTCTGGGTCTCCTGTGGTGTCACGACCCCAGTAAACATTTTATTGCATAAATCACATTTGACCTCAGTGGTCATATGTCGAAGTCTTTAACAGATTGTGGAAAGACAGAAGAAAAATGACACGGAAATGAGGAGAAAGAAGTTCTCATACCTGTAACACAGTGAACAATAATAGCAGCTTCCTTGATGAAGGTGTTGCACATTGTCCTGAAAAGAAAAACAAAAGAAATCCAAAAGAAAAACAAACCAAAATCATGTGACAATAAACGGCAGTTGTGCTTGTGTCTATCTAGCAAAACTTCTTACTCCTTTGTAAATAATTGAATGATGCAAACACACACTCCAAAAAGAAGAAACAAAAAGATAAAGTTTCAAGGAGAACTGGCAGCTATTGGCCCATTTGCCTTTAAAACCACAGCTGACTAAATGCTAATCTCTAGTTGCACACATCCCCTTTACAATAAGCAAGTTTCACATATCTTCACTATAATCTATTTTAACCTACATTTGAAAAACTAGCATTTCTCAAAAGGCAGTGTCTCTCTGTGATGTCTCCACGGAGACTTAACATCATTAAATGCTGAATGGAAAATCGGTTTTGCACAAAAATATACAAATTCAAATATACTTGAATGACTTTGGTATAAACAAAATGCAGATACTTATTCACACACAAAACGTCCATTCCTGAATGTTCCCTTTAAACTACATCTTTCTACTTGTCCCAGCAAAATACGAATTATGTACGTGTTCACCACTGGGGAGTGGAGAAAACATGGACCAGCAAGCATTCATAAAAACAAAGGATTATGAGAGAGGAAAAAAGTGCACTCAAACCTCTTTTCTGGGACGGTATTTTATCTTTTAACCTTTAAAAACAGCATCAATATGATTTTATTCTACAGTATAAACTTCGAATAAACGATGGAGGATTAGGGCCAGTTTTTGAGGATAAAATCATGATATATATATATATATTTTAGTCATATCTGGAGAGAAAAGCAATTGTATTACAAGAAGAAAAGTCATATTCTTTGAATAGTCATAGAATTACATGAAAAAGGTTGGTTTGAGAAGAATATGTTGGATTTTATGATCCAACTACACGATTAAATGTGCATGTTTTAGCTTTTTCTGAAATAGTGTTAACTGTACAATACAGTATTTATTCAGTTTTTTTACAGTTACTTATACTTATTTCCTTGCAAGTCTCCTTTTTTTCCTCTTAATTTTGAGGCTTTATTCTTGAAATATAACAATCTTCCAAGTTTCCAAGTTTATTTTCTTACAATGCAAGATGTCAAGTTACAGATTAAGCTGTCAGGTCAGAAAGACGCACCCGCAGGAATTAATAATGAGTCTGAACGAAAGGAAACTTGTTTCTATCCAACGTAACGCTGAACTGAATCACATGCTTCTCTGATTTTATTCTGAGGGGCTTGTACTCATACCAGTTTTATGAAAATGACCAAAGAAAATTCACCATCCACACCTTCAGAGGAGCAAACCAGCCTGATTCTCCCGCTTCCCATTAATAATCTTTAAGGCAGATCGATGAAAGCCTCATTAATGCCGAGGGCTCCTCTTTGTTTTCTTTGCGAGTGCGATGCCAGTGAATGCTGACTCATCTCCCCCGACCAGCGACTGTACGGTGTTGCAGGCTCTCCAGCCTATTAGCCGGGTGAATTGTTCGAGCCTTGGCGAGCCCGTTTCTCCTCGTACAGCGGTCAACAGGGCAGCACTCAGATTAAAAACGCTGAGTTCATGCACCCGCAACAGCCGAGAGGAGCAATGAGAGGCCTGCTTGGGACTGACAGCCTCTTTGTGTTTGTCGAGAATTTACCTCGACCTTCAGCACTCCCGGCATTGTCCATTTAAATGTTATAAATTGACATGTTGGTGAGACGCAGCTGTGCCTGTGCTGCCCACACGTCTATCCACAGTAACGCACGACGCATACATCTGCACCACCTACACTTACATCCAACAATTGAGTTATAGAAGAGGAAATTTTCAGATGACTTTCCAAGCAGGCTACAATCTGAAAAAAGGTCAAAAGGGAGCTTGAGAATGATTGAAAACGGGGGCTCGTCTGAAGCTGAAGTTCGGCATTTAAAGAAAGTTTAATGGAAGAACAAGTATTAGTGTCCAAGTCACTGCCACAGCGTGTCCTGTGTACATTTCTTATCGTAGAAGGGAGCTTTAAAATGACACTGCAGCTTTATTTGTGTGCATTTTATTTATCTTAATTATCAGGTAGAGTGCAGATTAATTGGCATTAATGCAAATTTTAATGTGTTAGAGTTAACCAGGATTATTTCTTTTAGTTAATCCTTTGTTAGAATAGTGAAAAATACCAGTTAACCTCAGAAGAAATGACTGATAATATCATCAGACATGACGCATCTGTGTTATATGTGAGACAGCGTAGCCACGAAGAAGTTGAATATATCTAGCTTTACTTTTGCTTTACCCGTGCAAATGAGAAAAACAGTGACGGTGAATTGAGTGTTTCATTTCTCAGCCGCTTTTTTGCCAACAAACAGCAGCACAATCCAGGATCTGCGTTATGAGGAATTTGAGCTTTACTAACTGAGCTGAACTCAAAGTGATGCAGAACTCACTATTTGTCAACTGTGTTCTGCAGCGGCACATGAATTATTGAGGGTTTTTGCGAATGTCCGACAGACTCTAGTGGCTTTTGGTTACAGCTAAGAAGTGTAGCACAGTTTGTCATCTCAAAGCACCACATAAAAAGGTAGCAGCATTATGTTGGCTTCGGTGCTGGCGGCTAATCAGAATGAATTATTTATCAGGATTTTTAAGCCTGTTGCAGGCCTGATGGGTTTATCTCAGGGAATTTAACGGGAACGCTCGTGTTTTGGCAGCGCGCTACCTGTCTTCCATGTCTCAGCTGAAATACAACCTGGTCCCAGTCAAAGTCTCAGGATGCAGTCATGCAGGTAACTCCGACCAGATGTGCGTACACAACTGCTCAGCTAAACACAGCGGGATTGTGGGTAGGAAGCAAAGAGAGCTGGTGGTGGCTGGTTTAAACTTCTGAAAATTGAGATGTTTCTTCTTCAGAGATGATTGATACCCAATTCATGACTTAATATCTATACTGAAGGAGAGAAATAGCTGAAGGAGTTGACCTCCCTAAAGATACAGAAAGATATTTGTGACTTTTATCTGTGTTTGAGGGGGGAGGGCTTCAGAAAATAACTGGAAGCTGCTGCTTTGGAGGCATTAAACATTTGACTCTGCAGCATTTCTGTGAAGGGATGATTGCCAAATTAATTTATCTCACCTGACAGCTTAAACACAGTACACCGAAAAACACATTGTCTGTTTTGAAGCCTTTTGATGTTAAAGGGGTAAAATCAGGTTGTAGTGGAGAAATATGATCCAAAATGATTTTTTTTTTTTTTTTACAGTTTCTTTGTTTCAATAACCGTTTCTAATTTGGTTTTAAATGGTAAGAAAATATAATTGGAGAAGAGACTTGTTTTGGATGCGTCAAAGAATAGTGGAAATGTAATTTAGTTTAAAAAATTTGAGGACTTTTATCTTTCTCTAACATCATATATTGTTACTTTAAACAAAACACACACACACACACAACCACACACTCACCCTCTGAAACTAGGTCTGTGCATAATTACAGACACTAGCTCAAGGAAAAAAAAAAGGAAAGAAAAAAAAAAACAGGAGAGGAGAGCTACAGTCGATGTTGCAGAAAATATAAAACCTGCAACAGAGCACAGGAGAAACATTTAGTGGTGAGAGCTGCAGCTGAATAAACTTTAGATTAAGAACCTCAAACCAAAACTGGGACGCCTTTACACACACACACACACACACAAACAAACACACACAATGTGAGCATCTGCCTCACATTGAATCATCATCATTGAGTTCTCACACATAAAGTATATTCAACTTCTCAGTCATGATCGCAGCTGTATATTATATGTGGCTTACAGTTTATCTAGTTGTGCTTGGCACGAATCCCTTTTAAGTAGTTTTTCCAGCGCTTGACCACATCCTTGAAGATGGGAGAGTTGTCTATGGATGCCACCAGCTGCAGCTGGTTAATGTGCGTAGTGTGATAGTCCCAGCGTGCCAGGTTGGGTGCCGTGCCCAACATGAAGTGACGCAGGTCGTAGATGCTCCCAGACCCGGTGTCAAAGAGTGGCAGCATGGCCTTCAGAGACTCCATGCCACGGCTGAACAGCTGCCCAGCCTCCCTGCCAAGCTTCTCTCCGGCTGTCTCAGTCAAGTCAAAGAGTCCCAGCAGGGAGTAGATGAAGCCGTTGAGGACAAAGGAGCTGGGCGTGGTGGGGTATTCTTCATACCAGTCGTATTTGTTCATGAACACAGCTTTGACCCCGTGCTGTGCTGAAGGCACCTTGTAGGGTCCTACTGCCTTGAGGGCAGCGTTGAGGTAAGCCTGGTCCTTGGTAAGGAGGTAGGCTCTCACTAGAGTGGACATGGCCTGGCCCTGAGCCATGGCCGAGTACCAGCCGGGCTCCAGGGGTCGGAAGCCTTCGCCCAGTTTACGGGTGACCATGATCGGCCAGCCACCTCGCTCATCCTGGTTACGAAGCAGCCAGTCACTGGCGGCAAAGAAGGCGGCCATGTGTGCAGTGGTGGAGATAGTGACGTTGTCAACAAAGCCACGCCCATGTAGGACTAACCGCACCACCCGTCTGGGCATGATCTGAGAGGGAAGTGAGGTGCAAAGGAACAATCAATGACTAGAATCAGGATTTGACGCCAATTCAATAATGCTGTTTATCTCTACATACAGTCATTTATTATCATCATTGTCAGAATGAAATAACCTGGTTCAAAGTTCTCATGATGAAATATGTCTTAAGTTAAATTTGAAAAAAACATACATTATATTGAATCTTCCTTTACAATTTGGACAGAAAAATAAAATATAATGCTGCAATAATCATTATCTTATTCATTTCTGACTGAAAGACAGATGGGGAATCAATTATTGCCAATTACGTATGGTCCAGTTCAGGGCTGTAACTATTGATTATTTCCATTGATTAATCCAATGATTATTTTCTTGACTGATTAATCAATGTGTATATAAAATGAAAAAGTTGAAACAAAGAAATGTTTATGCAGTTTTGATTTAAAAATGACTTTTTACTCAATTATAAATATACCTGCCAATTAATTTCTATCAATCCACTGATAAACTAATTGTTTTAGTTCCAGTTCAGTCACATAGTTTCAAACCCAGGCGTTATACCAAAAATCTGACATAAACCAACCTTGGTGGCCTTCACAGCCTTGGTGTTGGACAGCCCGACGCCCTTCCTGAGGTCGGTGAGCAGGTCTCGGGTCAGAGTGCTCCAGGAGGTTCGTGCTCCGATACCGTAGGTGATGTCGCGGTCTTTGAAGGCGATGAGCTGC
Organism: Scortum barcoo; assembly: GCA_023238725.1. Lineage (NCBI taxonomy): Eukaryota > Metazoa > Chordata > Actinopteri > Centrarchiformes > Terapontidae > Scortum > Scortum barcoo. The sequence continues at coordinate 43,799 of JAKKUS010001080.1, forward strand.
GTGCTGGTCACGTAGTGGATGGTGAAAGGAGGGCCCTTCTCGGTGGTCTCGAGGATCACGGACACGCTGCTGTTGGAGATGAACTTGAGGTCCAAGCTGAGGATGAAGTCTTTGGAGTTCCCGAGCTGGAGGGACACGCCTTCTGAGGACTCTGTGGTGGTTGGGGAAGGAGGGTGGGTGCACAGATAAATGAGGAGGGGTGTTAAAGATGTTGATAACGAGCTGAAAATGCAGGAGAAAATGTGTTTTACAGCGCTTTGTGAAGTGCAGTTGGTCAGAGAAGAAATGACTAACCTCATTTGACTGACTTTAAGAACCTCTGACGATTACTGGATGACAAAGGACTATTTTTAGCCGACTGACTGGAAGCCTTTTACAGTCCGTCTGTCTTTCTTTAATACACTCTCCTCTGATGGTGCGTCTCTATGATAGCTCGTCTTTTCCTTCATGTTCCCACATTCACTCGGTAGTCACATTCTCAAATGATCAATAAGATTCAGATAACTTTTGAAAAAGTCTGCGGTCAAAACCCTTCGCTTTTTTATTATTTTTTTTACCATCTTCCTACCTGTGTGATGTGCCTAGCTCTCTGTGTGTGTGTGTGTGTGTGTGTGTGTGTGTGTGTGTGTGAGAAGGAGAGACTCAAACTCAGCTTCTCATGGGATGTACAGTGCAGATGTGTCATTTCACACTGAGCTTAATTAGGAGGACATAAGGGAGGAGAGAAGAGAGCAGTGGGAAGATGGAATAAGAGTTAAAGAAGAAGTTGATGCACTGCAGCAACTTTTTTCATTTGCATCTTCCCCACAAAGCTCAAAGATACGAACTCAGATGATATTCACTTTCCACACTGCCACTGCTCCTCTTACATTATATCAACCCCGCACCAGATTCTCTAAAGTCATTTCAACACTTTTAACCCCCCCAACCCACCTCGCCCAAAAGCATTAACAGTTTCTGGGATGATTTCTCCTTTGGCCTCATTACTTGGTCCATACAGCAAAAAAAAAAAACAACCAAAAAAAACCCTCTTTTCTCATCAAGGCTGCCCAAGGGATGAAGAGAGGAAAGAGTGTAGGAGTCAAGAAAGAGGAGAGTAATGGAATGATGGGTCGCACAAGTACCCTTAAAGCGAGCCCGAGACTGGAGAGAGTGAAAATGAGCCAATAGTGAGAAGACAATTGAGAATCAAGAGACAGAGAGATCTCACATGACACGAGCTGAGAAAGCAGAAGCAGACAAGGCCGTCTGAGACACAAAGGCAGTCAATCAGGAGGAGAATGAAGGAGAGAGACAGTCTGGCAGGGGCCTCTGGATGACTACGGCTCTTTAATGCACTCATAAATCCATTACTTAAGGCAATGCACAGAGTAAGTGGATTTGTACTCTGGCCTCGTGATTACTCTGGCATCAATAAAGGATGGGCTGGGAATATAGACGAGAATCCGCCTCCTCCTCTGCTCTGCTCGGCTCTCAGGCTGTTTAGCAATAAGGCAGGAGGCAGAGATGACATGCAGCTAGAAATATGTCAGCGTAAAACCACACTTGTATACACGAGTGAGCACATTAAAGGAACGCTTGAAAACACATGTAGGGTACGTGCTGCGCAGGAGACAACCGTCGATGCACGTGTGGTTATTCAGTGACTACATCTGTGTGTCGACACGAGAGAGACAGCGCGGATAAAAAGTTTTGGGAATATTTAACGTTTTTAGTCTACTTAAATCAGTCAATTATTTGCTTAACTCATCCTGACATCTATGAAATGCTGAAAAATGCCAGAGCTTCCCAGAGCAAGATGTTTATTTAAAATAGCTTGTTTTGTACAGCCAACAAGTATTATAGTATGGTATTTTTGCTTGAAAAACAATAACACCATTAAACACTTGCCAAATCAGTGGCTCATTAATTTCCTGTCAATCAACTAATTGATCAACTAAACCTTCCAGCCCTACATGTTTTATCGTCTCACGTCATTGATCGTAGCTTTCATGCAGCTTTTTAACACTGCTGAACATACAGTTATCTGAACTTATTAAAAATATAAAATACATGTTTGCAGAAGTACACACCCCCTGGAAGACTTTACAGACAGCATTTACAGCCTCGAGGACCGGTCTGTCTTTCTTCTCACGATTCTCTTTTCTTTTTTTGCAAAACCGCTCCAGCTCTGTCGAGTTGCATGGGGATCAGGAGTGAACATTTCCAGGTCCAGCCACAGATTTTTGATGGGAGAGCTTTAAAAAAAAAAAAAAAAAAAATAGAGCCAGACTTTGCCACTCGAGATCTGTTTTCACTGTGAAATAAAACTTTTGGTCCTTAAGATTTTAAAACCCCATTTTAAAAATTTTTTTCGTGCAATAATCTCTCTGTATGGTGCTTTTTAATGAGTGGTCATGGAGGCCATTCAAGTGCTGGTGAAAGACTATTTTTGATATCAGCCTCACTGTTTCTTCGTATCAGAGCTGTGTTAAGTTGCTGCATCAAAACATAATATTTCCTACTGCTGCTGCTGCCGCCGCCTCACATTAAACCCAGCCAACTGGTGCCTTTATTGTGAAGTAGGAAATTATATGTATTTGTCACCGCGGTTAACGACATCCAGGATGATTCAACAAAAATACATTCACGAAACAAGACTGCTGTAATTTTGCACATTTTTCTCCAGCGGATCTTTTTTTTTATGGTTGAAAGAGAGTAATGAAACAGGAAAGAGCCACAGAGAGTCGTTAGATGAGGAGTTTCAGGCATCAAAACTTGCTGGTTGGTGAATCTACTTTTTAAAAAGAGGCTGTAGCCGGTGACAGCTGTTACTCCACTGCATCGCCGTACACAGATCACCTCGCTAATTCAGGCAGGTTTTGGTCTGAAACAAAACTTTTTCTTTTTTATTTCTGAACTATCAACCGACCACGGGGGGATAGAGAAAATAAAGGTGCTCAGTGGCGGACAGGAATGTGCAGATGGTAGATGGTAGGTTATTATCAGGGGACAGACGATTGATCCACTTGTCAGAAAATTTGAGAGGCTGTTCAGCACCGGTGCCCTAGATACAGTAAGGAAGAAAAAAGACCCAAAACAGGGAGAAGAAAGGAGTAGGAGGAAGAAGTGGAGGGAAGCAAAGACAGAAAGAGAAACTGACAGTGGAGGAGGAAAACAGGAAAAGTTTTGGATGAGGGAGCAGAATAAGGCGTCGAAATGGATAGACGTATTATGATTGCGATGTTTAGGAGGCACGGGAGGGCTGAGGGGTGATAAGTGGGTGGAAATGAGTAAACAGAGGCAGAAGACTGACTGAAATCTGGGGATGGACAGGGAAGATTAATGGAGAACGGAGACTGCCGAGGGAGGGCTGAGGAGCGATGATGAAAACATGATGATGTCGAGGAAAGAGAGAGCTATGACGGCGAGCTGCAGCTGTAAGGCAAGGTGAGCGAGGAGCAGAGAGAGAGAGAGAGGAAGGAGGAAGTGTGTAGGGGGGAAATGAAAAGAAATTGTTGATGATGAGAGGCTGAAAGTGGAGGAATTAGGGGAAGGTGAAAATTACAGTGGAGGAGCAGCAGCAGCTCACCAGAGGACACAGAGAGGGAGAGAGTCCTGGAAATATCAGCAGGAGATCAAAGAAGAATAAAAGACAGCCCACATTCAGCACTGGGTGAAAGATTTTGACTTCTCCCACTTCCGAAAATAACTCTGCCAACTATCTTGTGGCCTTGGTCATTTCAGAGCTGGAAAACTAGGCCGTACATCCAACCTCCATTACAACAAATAATCAGGTTTTATTTATAGTTTAGATATTTAGACCACTCGGAGATCTGCACCGTCACTGATTTCACAATGTAAGAACGCTATAAAACAAAGTCTGTACATTTCTTAAGGTTGAGCAACTTAATGAAAATATCTAACCACAATTATTATCACCAATCTGTGGTGATTGCAATTATTTTCTACGCATAAAGTTACAGGCCTGGATTTGCATAGTATTAAAGCAGATGTTACAAACATATTGTTTCTACATTAACAGTATCATAAAATATTGGTTAATATGGTTAAGGTCATCCCAGGCTCTTTTTTTTTTTTTTTTTTAAACCAGCTAGAGAAAAGTCAACGTGTATGTAAACTTAGCTAATTTCCTATAGACAAAAATTATTCATTTAACACACACGTATTGGGATATTTATAGTATGTCCATCGACTCTGTTCACTAGCTGTCATTTAGCGTTACACCCGAAAACTGCACAGCTGCTAGGTAGTCTGAAATTGCAATCACGCAGATCGTTAATGTGGGAAAAGGAAAACTCACCACTCTGTTGGTCTTTTATGAAGAGCAAAAAGACACGGTTCATTATGTATTCTGTAAAACATTAAAAATGGCACAGAGTGGTGTTTCCTCTTCCACAAAACCATCTTGGACTGAGCGTATAGAAAGCAGCATGCGGAGAGGGAGAACATTCACGAGGGAGCAGCCAAGATTTCTGTTTTGTTGTTTCTCCAACTCACAGAGTAGTATTAGTAGGATAGTAGTGAGTAAATGTGTCAGTTGTCATTGGAGATGGTGAAACCAACGGTCACCGGATTAAACTTTAAATAGCTCGTGTGATTTGAAAATTGCATCGTCTCTGAACTATCATTCCCACCCAATGCTGCAGCCCTCAAAACAATTCTGTTTGAGGCATAATGAAACGACAGCACCAAGAGGGAGACAGTTCTTTTATTTTTTTTCATATTTTCCCTCTTTAGAGATCAATTTATAGATGCATAAGGGAGAAGGGTGCACACACTAAATGACTATACAGTCTGAGGGAGGCTGAAGCACAGTTTCTTCAGCATCGCATGAGCCTTGGATATAAAGCGAGCGAGGTGAATTAAATTCCTCAGAGCTGAAAGAAAATGGCACCAAGGACAAGTGCCATCTTTCAGTTTTATTACACTGAGGCAAGAATTCCCATTTTCTGAAGGCCTATTAAGTATATGCGCTGACAGAGAATTAAACAGACAATATGGTGACATGTCATCCATTTGTAAGGATTTTTTTAGCGTCTTACTGCAATCTAATCCAATCTAACAATATAACTCTGAAATAACTACAAAAAAAGTCTTTCAGTGACATTTTGGTGACGCCAACTCAGTGCTTGACTCATCACAGGTCGATTAAAACAAGTACATCCTTTGTTTAATATCAAACCTCTGGTAATAGAGATGAAACTCTTCTGATAACGTTAAAGCCGATGATATCTGACTGATGATCTGTTAGCGTCACAGACAAGCTGCCCTGAATCCCGGAGTCCCTGATCCAGAGATAAGGTGATTTTCTTTAAATATAAATATGATAAATATGAGATGCTTAAGGGAACAATCTGGTAATATTCTGTTTATCTGTTTGCAACAAATGAGATTCATCCTTTTGATGGAAATACTTACTATTCAGGTGCAGTTTTGCAATAACCTAGCATTTTAAAATAAGCAAAGTATATATTTGACACTGTTTTTTTAAAAAGATTTATAGCTCCAGCACTTTACTACCTGTCTGAAAACATGACATGATGAACTACACTCTCCCCAAAGAGACTCCCCTCTCTGTTGGTCTTTGTGCACAACAATAAGGCAGCAGTTAACCACCTTTCATTAAAGCCCATATGGCACATTTCAAAGAGCTCACTAAGCTGACAGCAGCCCAGAGCTTCACTTTGTCCTTTGACCAACAAACAGAATTAAGATTAACTGGCTACAGCTGATAACATTTGTTGACAACAGACATCATTTCATCCGCTGATACGTGTGCTTTGGATGGTCTGCTGTGAAAAGAATGTCGAGTGGAGGTACTGCTGAATGCATTTTCGACAGCAAGTGTGACAATAGCTGACTAAGTGAACAAAATAGGATGAAATGTGTGATGCTGCCTCTGCCGGTCCTTTAATCATTATCATTTTTAGGAATCTGTCATTATGTGTGTGTGGGGGGGGTCCACTGTCAACCAACAGAGTCTGCCGGTATTCTCTCACTGTGGCTGTGACTCACCGCAGACTATCATCCTGTCCTGAGGGTGTAGTTGCATATCGAGCCTCCTACAGCCACAGTTAACAGGAGATAAGCTCCTTGCGCCCGAGGCCATCTGGGCTCATGGAAGGCTTACGTACCTGGAGCGCTGAACTGACGCACGGAGGAGGCTCGGGTCTTGTCGTGGACACGGCTGAGGCTGCAACCTTTCGGGACACTCCAGGGCGCTGTGCTGGCCCGGCTGTCTCTCTCCTCGGCCGTGTCGTAAACCTCGACGTGGGGAGGCCGCTCGGTCAGGTTTTTGCTGTAGTGGCTCAAGCCATACTGAGCAATCTGGATGGCGTAGAAGTAACCTTGAGGCCCCCATTGAGTGGACAGAGGCACACCTGGGTGGAAAAAAGAGATGTAGAGAAGAAGAAAAAGAACAGCAATATTAAAAAAAATGGACCTCCTTATATGCAAGCGATCCTAGACATTACATCCTCATGCTTCTGTACTTTGTTGTATTTTTCTGGTTGTTACTCAGGCTCCTACATGTAGTGTTTATATGATCATCTTGTTTGTGTAAAGGTTTTTCTTTTAAGCTCTTTGCAGTCTATTTTAAGAAAATGTTCCTTTTTAAATGGCAGTTGTCATAACAGCTTTATTTGGGGGGGAGGGTTTGGAGACAGAATAAATCTGTGACGTGCAGTGACACACTAAGTTTAGAACCACTGACATATCAATAAAACTGGTCCAAAATTGATCATTGATAGCAAATGTAGTAGAAATTGTGTTTGGCAATAACAAATATTAAAATATGGGCCTTTTTGTAAACACAGACACAAATGAGAAAACAGGCACTGCCAAAAAAAAAAAAACAGAAAGGCGACAGAAAAAAAATACCACCAGCTTTAGTAAATGATGGGGCCGTGTGGTGAAATTGAAACTAAGCTTCTGCATTTCACTGCAGGTGAGCTTCCCTGTTCATGCAGACAGAAATAGCTCAGACAGGAGAATCACTCTGATTAACAGATAGTTCACTTAAAGACCTTGTGACAGAGAGAGCACATGTGCAACCCCAAACCCATCCTTCTGAGAGGAACGACATAATACACCCAGATTGGGACTGGGCGATGATGTGCCTCCTCCCTTCAGACTAATCAACACTGCATACACAGCTGAGCACTTTATGCTGTGTTAGTGCCATTTCTGTTGTTTGCCCAATAGGATGTTACCTGCACAAAAGACTCCATTTTACTATTTGCTGTTTGCCGATGTACGGGTCCAGTTCTCTGACCCTAACCCTCAGACAGTGAATGACACAGCACAAAAAGAAAGCTTTTCTTTTTATGACAGAGACAACAGCATAAATGGGTTTTCATTATAGCTCTAAATCTGGAGTGTGTATACCTGCAAATGGAGGGAAAGAATGAACTGACAAAGATTTTAAGCCAGTTGTTGTTGAATCTGATAATTCCCTGTGGAGTCTCATTAAACTGGTTAGTGGAGACCACACAACTAGTAATGGTGTGTCTAAGGTTAATAATAATTATATTTTTACAGCAATTCAATTCAAAAGGCACTGTTTCTTTAGCACATTTCATACAAATATTGTGAAGGGAAATGAACATTTATCACATTTTTAACTGTGAATCAAAATGTGCATACATACACAAACTAATCATGCAAGAACATGGACGTATTTTACAAGCCGTGCCACAAGTCTTTCGGTTCATAATAGCAATATATATATATTCATTACACAGTAAGAGTTAACATCTTGAGAATATTTTACTCAATATTTTCCATTTTCTACCATTATCCCAATTTTCTTTCTGTCTCAGAACATCTAACCTGTTAAAACACGAAGTCACTTTTCATCTGTCAGTAAGGATCTTCACTAAAAACCCTCCATCCACCCCTGATCCGCCCTCTGTGCAGGACTCCCAAACAACTGCTGCTGTTGGAGTCGATGCAGCGACAAGGGCACGATCCCTCACTGATGGCCCATCCACAAACACTGGTCATTTGTATTCAGTGACCTTGCCCAGCCAGAGCTAGAGACACCATCTCTGAGGATTGAACCCAGGTTACTGAAGTGGTGGATGGGTGTTCTTTCTGCACCATCTGGGCAAAACTATTTTACTTACTGAGTGATTAATAGGTAGCCAGCAATTTTCTTCTTTTTTATTTTCTGTATGTACATTACTGTGAAGAATTATTATTTCATATGGACCAAATTCATTGCACAAAAGTCAAGTCAAAGTAACATACAGATGACTAGCAGTGAGTTGAGTGAGCAGTCACTCCTCCCTGCACTCTTGTATCAGGTCAGGCGGAGCTGAAGTTGTGCATTTTTTATCTGCACTAGTTAATTACATGATTTCATCCATGCATGCATGGTTAGCCACTGCATGTGTTGAATAAACAAATGGTGTGGAATCAGAGTCCTTTTACCTGTTTTTAGTTACACTAGCTATTGTCAGACAGTCAAAGTCCCTGTGAGGTTATAAAGGTTACTGGTGTGCGAGATATGCATGACTGGAATAGTTTTGATTGTTGCTAACAACAATCACCGAGCAGCCTGCTTCATGGCAAACATTCCACAGTAAAGCGTCTTGCAATATGCATTTCCTTCAGTTTGATCACCATAACTAATGGGGCATAAATTTATGTCCTATTATAAGGTTTATTTTTAAAGATGAGAGACAAGTACATATCATGGACCAAAGCCACAAACTACATTTAAGAAGTTTAAGAAGAACTCCTGATTGACAACTGATATATCTGATTAATGTGTTCACAAAAGAACACAAAAAAATAACTGAAATGCACACATGCACACAGTAATACATCCCCTCACAAACACACACTCTTCCCAATCCCCTGCCAGACTTTTCTTCATGCCTGTCTTGTTACTGGCATCTCCCTTGACAACTTAAGTCAAATGACTGTCAAAATCCTAACACTACAACGCTGTGCTACTCACCGAATTAACTCTAAGTAATCCATGTGGAATTGACTGTTAAGCCTCCACATATTTTCATGACTCCGGAGAGTGGACTTTTCTAGAAACCTGAAAAGTCTTATGCCAATTACAGTTGGCTCTAAGCCTACTGAAGTTAATACAGCCGCAAAAGCGCCACACAATCTCACTGTTGTGTAATATTTCCTCACCTCTTTTTGTATCACCAGCTTCATTTTTGACCTCTAGCAGGTCAGTGAAACTGACATCTGGATAAATGTGGGGAGACATTAAAGCTCCATTAAGCAATATGTTTAATATCAACATTAAAGCAAATGACTGTCACACCAAGGTCACTTGACAAAGTCACTCATGACTGCAGACGAGTTGCTTCTGGCTTTCCAAAGATCATAGATGAAGCACAGAGGAGATCACGCCTTTGCAGTTGTAGCGCCCAAACTGCCTCTGCATGTTAGGCTGGCCCCCACACTGCCTGTTTTCAAATCCTGTTTTAAGACACATCTTTATTCCCTGGCTTAGTTTTTGCTTTTTGGGCATTGTACAGCACTTTGCTGTCATGCTTTATAAATAAAATTGGATTGGATGCGTCATGTGAAAGGGTTGATTGTTTCAGAGAATTAAAGACACAGCTCAGTAAGTCTCCGCAGCCTTTAGCCTCCTGTAGATAAACTGTTTGAGCAGGCAGGCTCAGACAATCTCACTGTGAAGAACCAAAGTAAAATGGTGTCGAAAGGCCCAGGTGTTTTCCTCAGGAACTGGCAGGGACCAAAGCAGAGCAATAAGGCCAGATAACATCAGCAGGAGGCTCATGTGGCTGTTTCTGTGAGGTCTTTTAGTTGTCTTTCTGCCTCTTGCTGGTCCAAAGAGATGAATGCAACTTTAACATTTGCATTACAGCTGGATGCATTATGAAACACTTTGTGCTACTAAGTGTTTGTTATCTGTTTGCTTCCGGTGAACTGCAGAAGCTGGCTGTAATTCTATTAAGAGTCCACCTCTGTAAACACTGTCACTGTCATTTTGGTCAGGAGGTTGAGTGTGCAGTGTTGTTAGAGTACCGAGAGTGTAAGTGAGAACATGCATGTTTTTTTAAAGCATTTCAAAAGGTTATAAGATGTGTTTTGGGACTGTGTGTGTGTTTGTGTTTAAGCGACAGTGGTGTGCAGTAAGAACAGGGAGCGAAGATAAAGACGGTTCAAGAAAAAGCGAGAGAAACGAGACAGATCGTGATTTAAGAGGGTGTTTTTAGAGAGGATTAACTACTTCGACTAATGATGCTGCCCTGGCTGCTGGAGCTTCATTATTCTCTACTTTCGTTCTTTGTCTCATTGAAGCTCTGGCGCAACGAGGATAAGTAAGACCTCAATTTCTAACCCTCTACTATAAAGCTACAAGCCCTGGAGGAGATGTAACGAGAAAAAGTGCTGTATTTGTGGGATTCTGTCTAATAATAAAAACATTAAGAGCGTGAATTTGCATTTGAAGGCCGACTGTGAATTTCAGACTAATTTACCTGAAATGCTCATCAAATATAGCACCGCAGTTTAAAAGAGCAAGACCGCATGAGCTTAAGATATCAGCGTAATGTGGGTGCGTGTCAAATGCTTTACTCCTGACACATACATCCCAACAGCATATGGAAGAGGCTAGAATGTAATGTAATGTAAAAGGGCCATCAAGACGTTTAATGAATATTGCTGAGGGTCCTGTTAAATAACTTTTCCACGGGTAGCAGGGTGCGTTGGGAGAGAAATGCTCCCGTGACCTTGTTTAAGCCCTGCGGTACCTCAGATTGTGACAGGCTAATTAATGAACTGCTATTTTCACCTATAAAAATATGCTAAGTTGAAGAGAGGTATGTACGCTTGCGTATGTGGAGTACTAAATAGCAAAGGGCCTTGGGCTTAATTAATGAACCTTGGCAAATTGTGTGTGTGTGTGGGTATGGGAGTGTAGTTGTGTTCCCTCTGTTTTGTACCAAAAGAAACGGTCTGCAGGAAACGGGAGAGTGAGGCTAACTTGGCTTCCCGCTGCTTTGCCCAGAGGTACTAATAGATTTGGCTGGAGTTCTTTCTGACCCATTTTTCCACTATATATGTTCCCTCCCGTGCATATTTGTAGTGGGGCACAAATACAGTAAAGGTGGCATAATTTGTCACCCGAAAAACATTCTTAAGTGTTCATCTAAAAAAGTAATACAAAAACAAAACAATGCAATTCTTACTTAAACAGATTAACCAGACTCTTTGAAACTAATCTTCTAAATGTGTCTTTCTGATCGTCCTCATAATTCTGTATTCCCTGCATCTCTGCATTTAACTGTAAAGAAAATAACTGTGTGTTGTTTGTCTGATGAATAGAAAATCAGATTTGTGTCACCAAGTTAAAAAACAAAACAAAACAAAACACCAGAGTAGGAAATTGCACTATCCATCTCAGCAAAAATGCCTATTTACTGTTGGCAAATTGCTCTTACAGACACCGGCTATCATTATTCATCAAACGAACCTCTGCAACTGACACTTTGTCAGTGAATATATCATCTTTTATTACATCTCCCCACCAAAACAAAAGCATCCTCCTTCAGTGGAAAAGGGCTGTGGCTGAATATCTATTAAGCATTAATCCGTTCTTCTTCTGTCATTTTCACTGAAAACACTAATCTGTTTGAGGAGAACTTTTTGGGAGACTTAAAACAACCTCTATATTTTGGTTTCCCGGAGTGACAGTATTTATATTCCTTTACTGGTGGCTGTAGCTCTTTGACAATAAAAGAAGAATAATGAATATCTATTTTGTAATTTTAGCCAAGTATAGGGGGGCACTTCAAGCGAGCGGGGCGCTGAACTATATTGATGACAATGTGGTTTGAACTAATAGCCTTTTAAAATGAGCTATTGATCCTTCCTGGTAATTATTTTAAAGGGGAACCTTGAACAGAAAACAACTTTGAGGATGGACTCAAAGTGTGAAGGAACAGGGAAGGATATGCTCACTTAACAGGCATCCAGCAAAATGTCTATACAAAGAAAAGCTTGCAGTGTTTGAGTGAAGAGAAGATTTGCAAGTGTTTTAACTGATTTAAAACAAATCACGTTTGGTAGCGTCCGTGTTAAAGAAAGTCTAATAGCGTCTGGGAGAGGGTGGCAGAGATCGAGTAGGTGCTTTTGAAATCTGATCTCTCTTGTTAATCAAGTCCTGATTCACTTTCCCGCAGATCAAATAGAGAATTTACGATGCATCACTTAACTGAAATAAAACCTCATTAAGTAAATCATATTTGTCAGTGACATGGGGTTGATTACACTCCTAAAAACGAATTGAAGTTTATCATCAAAATACTCAGCAGACTGTGCGCATTTGGCCTCTATATCTACCCATATCCACCCAATCTACGCTGCTCTGATGGTGTGTGCTACAGAAATGAGTGCTGAAACCTGGTGGTTTACTCTCAGTAGCATGAACAGAAAATACCACTGAAAAATTAATCAAAACTGTAATGAGAAACATACTGGTTTAAATCTTTTGCATGTCTGTTGAATGTTGACTGAATATGTGTATTTTCATGTTAAACACTAAATGCTCTTGTATTTTGTAACTTGGAACAAAACACCTCCACACTGACAAAAAAAACAAAACAAAAGATGCAAAAAGAGTCAGTTTAATACACGTGCAAAAGGAGGCACTGTGGAAAAAATTGACAAGTGAATGTGAAAAATTAAGGTAGTCTATAAGCGAAACACGTTCACTTTTAAGTCACAGCTTTCCACATCAGCTTCTGCACAATAAATAATTTTATCCACAGAGAATCTCTTTTTGATATAATCTGACTATACACATCTGACACCACCTTGTGAAAAGCCTGGATTCAAGAGCACAAATCCTTTCACATTTATTTCTCTAGTGTCTAACAAAGAGCAGAAGTTAGGGGTTCCTAAACAAATTTATATCCAGTGGCACTGTGACTCCATTTTGTGTACCTTAAACTCTAAGCACCACTATGAGAAATTTGATGACCTTCAATAAAAAAAGTCGTACCTTCCACTCCACTTATACACTTGACGCGGTCGCGGACCTCCACGTTGTATCCCTCAAACGACATGAAGACTCCATCGGGGTGGTAAGGTTCACGCTGCGTGTAAACCTTTGAGTAGCTGTGCTGGAACTCAAATCGATCGTAGCCGTCGTACTGCACCACTTTGCCATACACTTCAAAGTATTTCTCCATCCAGCTGAAGGGCAGGTAGATCTCTCCTCCCTCACGCCGGCCTTTGATGGTAGATTCGTCATTGATCAGGCAGTCGATTTCTTCGTACTTGATCCCGCCGACGACCCCGACAACAGGCGGCGGCTCTGGGGGTTGCGGAGGGTGCTGCTGGCTGCTGATGCTAGCATCCCCCACCCTGGGACTTGGAGCCACCAGGGCAGCGCGGGGCAGGAAGCGCAGGGAGGTGTCACTGGAGCAGCGGTTCCATAGCAACACAGTGATGAGCGTGAAGAGGGCGCAGATAACGATGAGGGTCTTGTAGTTTACCCGAGCAGCCAGGCAGCGCATGGTCACAACTCGTCTGCATTACACAAACACAAGGTATACGTTAGAAGCATGTGTGGATAATAAATCCTCTGGTATCGGCACATGAAGAAATGTACACCCTACAGCTCTCTGCCAGCCTGATGTGAAATACTACTGAAGCACTGCGATTATAAAGGGAGCAAAGGACAATGTGAAGAAAGTGCAAATCTAAATACAGTGATGTAAATTCATCTGATGCAACTTTCATAACAAAGTTAAGTACATTTAAATTTATACATCAAGACACTGGGAGAAATCAGGTCACACAGGAAATCCTACAACACTTTGATATAAACGGTAGTAACCTGGTCACTGTAAAATCTGCCTTTTCACACGCAGCAGTGCAGTAATAAGATTTCTCCTCTACCTCTGACTTGAAGCTGTGGCTTTACAAGGCACTTTTTTTTTGTCTGAGCATTTGGACTGACTGAGAGGGACAGGCTGTGTGTGTGTGCACAGTTTTTTCTTTTCTGTCAAATGTTTAGCAGTGGAAACGGACTTATCTAGACTTCTAGAGGCTACTTAGTGTCAGTTTCGGTTTTAGTCAGGCTTTTAAGAAAATACATTTGAAAATGTGATCCATTGCATGTGGAAGGAAAGATTTCTTTTATCCTGCAGTTCTTGTGTATCAGCGGTCCGTCTGAAGTCTTTCTCATGCATGCGTCCATTTTAAAAGCTGATTGGAAACCTGGTTACGTGTATACATGATCAAGACATCAGCTCTCTCCAGGAGAGCTCTAGCCAGGGAAATCTCTAATCCCCTACCCTGATTACTGAGACCAGATTTCTGGTTTACCTGACACTGTGACCTGGTTAGTTAAGTGCATGTAAACTGTACTGAGCGACATAACCGATCAACTTTTTTGCAATTAGTAGAAAAACGTCTACTGCAAATAAGCTGCATGCAATGCTGTAAAGGAACAGTGTACTACAGAGATTTTCCTCATCATTTCATGAAGCACTACATAAACCCAAGAGACTGCTGTGTGGAACAACTTTCCCTAAATAGATGACAAGTTGTAATTTGTGTCAAACATACATTTTTGTACACTTTTGTTTTGTCTAGCTGCGGATGAGTCACAGGCACATGAGGACAGAGTAAATGTAGAGTCTGCTGGTAATTATGACTGGACACTGCAAACTAAACCAAATTTGATGTGGTCACACATGCAAATTGGCAGGTTTGTGACCAATAAGAGGCTCTGGATTGTGCTTTGATTGCCAGTGTATGCAAGTGTGTCTCATTTACTACCAAACAAACAACCACTGTCTTTTGGTCCAGTTGGCCATCATGTTTACTTCTCGTGTTTGGGAGCTTGCTCTTCTCATCTCATCAAGACAGAAAGAAGCATACTTACTAAAATGGCAAACTATTAAACCTTCAAACACACAGTCCTCAAGATGCAACACAAGCCACGTCTCCCTCCTCAGTGGCTACCAGAAAAAAAATCTAAAATTAATTTAAGAGGTTCTCTCTATTTTATTTTGGAGCATTGCAATGAACAGCAGCTGTTGTTATGTAAATTACTGCATCTTTAGATCCTTTAGACTCTCTGCACAATTTCCCTTTTGAAAGGTTTACACTACCACTAGCAATTAAGTTGTACATTAAAATTTCTAAATTCAATTGCAACATAAAGGTTACTGTCACTAGATAATTGTTTAGATCATCACTATATCAGATTATGCATTATGCACATTTCCAATTTATACATTTCTATATTTTCATAATCTGATTTTATTTTAAACTTCTCTTTACAGAGTTGTTATTGAAGTGACTTGACTTCACAACAACATAGTCAATGGCAGTTTGAGAACATCTGAGTCTGAACAAACTCCCACTTTAATTACAGGTTTGATGATGGACTTATTCTATATGAATGGGGACCTCAAATGATACAACAGGCTAATCAGGCATTTTCACCAAGCCAGAAAGAATTCACACACTGAGGTTTCCTCCTCCACACTAATTATAAGCTTACTGCTCATGGAATTTACTATTACAGTGATGACAGAGTTAGGTCCTCTGATGACATGAAGAGGAGGAAATTCATTACTCTCCAAGTTCCTTTCACTATTTCAGCTTTAACTAGCCACTTCTAAAGGTCAGCTCAATTAATGGGCATTAATTGGACGAAAGCAATATGCTACAGCGCTGCAGAGACAATTTCCAGTGCTTGTGGCCTCTTGAACAAAATTAATGTCTTAGATGACTCTTCATAAATGGAAAAGTGGACTTCCAGAGTGCTTTAATAACTCAAAGTTGAGGTTATGCAAGTTGCAGAATTAAGGCTTAAAGGGGTTGAGAACTGTCCATTTAAAATCTTTTTCTCCAATCTCAAACTAAATCACTGAGGAAAATACAATAAGCACTGGTATAACACTTTTTGCTGTTGTTTTTCAGTCAGTGGTGGAGAAAAAAAAGGAGCTTTGGAGTATCTCTGCTCCTGATAAATTATTGCCACACATAGAAACTATCATTGATATTTAGAGAAATGTCAGCCTGGTGCAGTGATGAAAGATTGGGCCAACGGGAGCTCTGACAATGCTGAAAATGCGAGGGGACTGCACCCTGAAAGATAAGTAGGGCCGGCCCTGTCAGGGAACCGACTATAAATAATTGGCTCTTTTTATAGTGATTCGTCACTAGTGTTGAGCTCAGGCTCAAGGTGGATAGACATGGACTTAAGCACTGCAGCATGGAGAGAATCCTAATGCCTACCGCTGACTATGAGACGATTCGTCTTTAGTCACGTCTCATTTCCTGAACGAAATTTAATGATGCAGCGACAGCACGCAGTCTGGAGGAGGTGTTGGTGTCACAGTTAAGCAAAGAAAAGATGCAGTTTGCTTACGGATCAGAAATCATGAACGTTCTGATTCAGGTTATATCCCACTCCATCTCAACCACGTGACAAACAAAAAACATTTAGCACATTTGCTACGTGGCTGAAAATACCTCCGGAGGTAAAACTCAACTAGAAACCGACAGGAAATTTCTTGTAAACAAAACAAAAAAAAGAGACCAAGAAAGACAGTGCAGGTTCTGAATCAGCGAGTTAAATGCAGCCTACACTTTAGACTTTTCTTTCTGTCGTGACTTATCTATATTGGCTCATGTTCCATACAATATTTAATACTGCTCATGGTACAAAACATGCAATAACGATTCAAGCGATCATTACGAGCCTCAGGCATAAAGCCAATAAACTTCTTCCATCTAAATTAAAATACATATGCAGACTGAAATCCACATTAAGTGTAATAGCATTTTTTTCTATGTTCACTAAACTAAGATTCCACTGAACAATTTAGTATAACAACGTCGTAAATGTACTCTTGACTGTGTTTTCATAAAAGAAGACGTTTGTACATTACATCTGCTGCCATGCACATGTTAATTATGAGAAAAACAACATTTAGCTCTTTGCTCAGACAGTAGCTGCATTGTCTCTGGAGTATTTTGACTCAAGATTCTTTTACATCTATTAGGAGTCTGTTCTCACCAGAAAAACAACAGCATCGGTTGTTTGCTCAGAAGCCTGGAAAGATTTATGTTTAGGGTTCCCCGACAAGTTGTTTGAATTAATGACCGTCGCTCGGCAGCAAAAACAGAAATTGTGTTTTATTGTTATGCGGACACAAAACCTGTTGGGGAGGAGGTCAGAATGGCTGGCTGAGAGTATAATATGTATGAATTCAACATCGCAGACTGCAGTGTGCGTCCTGTCTCCTATCAACTGTCCACTTGATTCACTTTGTTTACCATAAATGTCATATTTCCCTACCTTTAACTATAATCTTTAGCTAACATCATCATATATTAACCACAGAGGTGGAAGATCAGAAAAATACCTTATGGATTATTTTTGGAACAGACGCAAGCATCATTTTTATATCATCTAGGTATGAGGACTTGTTTATACGATATGTCTGTAATCCGCTGGTTATCAGTTCAACTCAGAAAGTGTCACATAGATATAATCCCACTGGTAATAACGCGGTTTTGATCTGGAATGAAAACCACACTCACATAAAATATATAAAGAAAGACAGATGTAACTGGACAGGAGGTGAAAGACAATCCTGTTGGAGGATAAAAGTCTTCCATGCTTGACAGATTAAGGAAAATGACTCTGGAAAACAAAAGCAGCTTTTCAGTTTACGTGCTTCCAGTGTCCCGTCTCTGGAAATTGAAAAGTGCCTGAAATAGCTTGTTTTTTTTTTTTCGATGGCATCGTTCTTTATGAATACCTAAATGATCAATCCTACTGTATGTATGCAGGCTGGTGAAAGTAATGATGGGTGTATTGCTTATTTATTTATTCTTATTTTTTTTTTTTTCAAATCAATCAAATCCCGTTCCTCTTGTGCATCTATACACAAACCACAAGGCATGCATTTTTGTACGGAAATACACCATTATCACCAATAGAAATCCAAAGAATGGGATCATTACAGTGTACAATATTCTGAGGTCAACCCTCTGCCAAGTATTTGCTTGAATGAAACTGATGATGGCAGCAGTTTGTGATGCTGTGTAATTAAATAATGCTCACATTGACAAGGTCTCTGTGTTCCAATAATGTTGACTTAATACAATATACTATAGGGAAAATACCTAACAAGCTATAACTTGATATTAACTGAGGAGTTGTATGACAATGCCAAGTGTGAGTAATTTTACACTCATTCAAGATGAGCTGGAAGGATGTGTGGGAAGTTTAGGGCCACTTGATAATTTAATCCCCATATAAACAAGAGATGAATTTAAATGATCAGAGGATGAACAGAGTTGCACTGAGTTGCTACTTAGAAGGAAATTAGTTGTAAAACACTTTGGTCTTATTGAACAATGCTGAGATGGTTGCATAGCGTTGTCTTCCTCGTGTTAAGTATTTATGGGTGCTAGGTTTAACTTAACAAGGACAGGAAGTAGTGGAAACAGCAGAAGTACTTTTTTCTAAGTGACCTTACTTTATTAATACAATAGTAATAATAAAAGGTTAGTAGTTATATTAAGCCATTTGGAAACTTCACATCAACTTGTATGAAACTATAAACTGATTAATAGATTTGTCATAAACATTTTTTCCAAAACTGTCAAACATTCACTGTTTTCAGCTTCTCTAGTTTAAGATTTTTCTACTTTTCTTTGTTATATGTGATATTAAAATCACAATCACAATGACAGTCGGTCAAACAAAATAAGTGATCAGAAGGGGCTCTAAAAATTGGTATCTACAGTTTTCACTGTTTTCTGATATTTAACATTTAAGAAAATAATCGTGAAGTGAATGAATGATAATAAAAGTCATCAGCTGCGGTGATATGATTAACATTAGTCCATACTCTTTTTAAAAAAAACATCACCAGGTCATAAAAATATATTTACGAAACTAAACCAAATATAAATGGGTAAATTACAGTGGACAGTAATCTACCAATGACAAAATGCTGTTCCTGACTTTATAAAAGTTTAATGACCTCTGACTGAAAAGTTCGACATGATCTGACAGCTCTCAACTGTAGCTGCTTGAGCAAACATCGGCTTCACAGACTGAGAGGATTCACAGTCCTGGTTTCCGGAGGTGCCAGAGTGCAAACATGTCCAATCATACACTGTTTCGCTGCTTCTCCTGATCATCAGAGACTTCAGACTTAGGCTGAGATGGACTGTAACATATGAGGGATGTCTGGTTTAAAACCATGGGCATTAATTTTACCAGACCTTTTTCAACATATGCAAATATTTGAGTGTCTTTATCCCCCACATCCCCAGTAACAAGGCCGGGAACACCGCAGCAGGCACTGAGCACTCTGATTGTCTGTTAATGACGAGAAAGGGAAAGGTGTTTTTAAAAAGAGTCTCATGAAATCGAATCTCTTCAATGGCAAAAAACCAAAACAAAACAAAACAAACACTGTGACCTTGTTAAATGCACTTCAAGTCAAAATAGCTGCTAATCTCCGTCATGGTCCCCAGTGCAGAATGTACAACATTTACAACATGTCAACACTGCCGCAGCAGTGAGCATAGGGATGGGTGAATGGAGTTGTTTTTCTTCTCCTGCTGTCCTCTGGCGTAAAAATCACAAGCAGTCATCGTGGCAATAAAAGCTGAGTGCTCGAGAGCCACCCTTGGGGAGCTATTGGAGCAGAAGCCCGGTGTATGTGCATGGTGCAGGTGTTGTAGCCCTAACTAAACTCCTGACATTTTCACTGCTCTCCTCCACGGGTGAAGTAAGATAGGGGCTTCAGACTGCCTGTAAATTATCAGCTTATGCTGAAGCTGTGAGGCATGTTAGCTCCTGTGGAGATGGGAAGGTGTGTGCGTGTGTGTGTGTGTGTGTGTGTGTGTGTGTGTGTATGCATTGTGGGTGTCTGTTGTGGTTCTGAGCCTGATTATGATACCGTGTAGGCTTCAGGGTGAATTCAAGGCAACAACTGAAAAAAAATAATAACTTGCATCTTTATCCCACAATGTTTGCTATGTGAGAAGTGTTGCTATAAATCTCTTCCTCGACCTGTTGCAACACTCACACATTCTGGTACAATTCTACTTTATGTTGTCAAAACAAACTATTCAAAGTGTTGGTGCACATGAACCAACCCATCTGTCACTAAAACACAGAAACGTTGCCTCCCAGGCAGATCCAACAGACGGATCACAGAAAATCATTAGACCTTGTGGTTTCATAAAAGGTTTGTAAACTAAAAGGTCGAGTGACAAATATCAAAGTCAGCACAGACCTGAGGTCAGCTACTGGATCATTAACTTTTACATTTAAGATGCAGCCAAACCTTTAAAGAGGTGTGCCTGTAAACCACCTTTGTTTGGTTGTGTAACATGACAGTAAGTCATGGTTTTAAGAAAAAAAGAGGGCGAGATTAGTGGACCTGCCTGTTGGTAAACCTCACTTCGTAACCAGAACAAGCTAACCATTGCAGATTTATAAATGTTGCTGCAGCAACCAGTTCCAGCCTGCCACTGTGTCTGCAAGCACTTTCTCTCGCAGACTGCAGCCGCAGTGAGCAGAGAGGTCTGCATATTCAAGGGCAGCACCGGAGACTCACTTCAAGGAAAACTGCCAGCTGCACTGTCGCCAATTTACTGTTAGGTTCTTTTTAAAGGTTAGTTGCTAAAAAGTCTTCAAAGTCACTAAATCTGGTGACACAGAGGGCGCAACCAACAACTGTTTTCATTATAAAATAACCTCCAAAATATCCTCTCACTTAGTTTATTAATTCTTTGGTCTAAAATGCCACAATACAGAAAAAAATGACTGAATAAATTTCTTAAAGTCCAATGTGATATCTCTGTGTGTTTTACTTAGCTGCCCAACAAACTCGACACTAAGATGAAGGAAACCAATGAATCCGTGCAGCTGAAACCAGAATCAGAAAGTGATAGCTTGAAAAATATTTAAAAAAATGATTAAATTCCAATTCATTTCCTATCAACTGACATATTGATTAATCGATTACTTCTCTAAATAACACAGTCACAAATGTGGCGAGCCTGCAGTCCTGCAATCCCTCAAAACTGTAAAACATGCACTTCAAAAACCTTTGCGTTACTGCAGGGCTGTAAATATGGTATGGCCACTCTTCTTCCTTTATCACTTAAAAGAGTGGCAGATGCTTCACTAACAACCCTGCATCAAAACAAAAGGCCAAAGAGTAAACCTGCATCGCTGCTTGATAATAAAGCTTTGTTTAGAGGCAGCCGCGAGTGAAAAAACTGGTCTGAACTTAATGTGACTGTGTGCTTTATCTCTGGTAGGAGGGATTAAGCAGGTCATTACCAAAAAGCTTATAACTGAACCCTACTGAGGGATTAAGCAAAGTCCTAATCAAATGGAAAGGAGACAAGAAAAAAAAAACAAAAAAAAAACATAAACAACCCTTTATGCATCATTTTAGAGGAAGGTCGTGCCAGCTGCTTTGTCCTACAGCATCACAGAGACAAATGCGGGTCCAAGGAGTGGCAAAGGATGCTAAAGGCTAAGAAAGAAATTGTGCTGTAAGTAGGATTTAATGCAAAAGGTCTACAAGTGCTGCAACAAGAGTCTGGACCATGTAAACTCTTAACAGTTAAGGAGGGAAATGGCACCATAGATCAGATGTGAATTCGGAGTTTAAGAGTCATAGTCCTTCTCTGGTTTAAATAAATAAACTACATTTGAATTACTTTGTATCTGCACCAAATGTTTTGTCTTTTTTTTTTTCATAAGTAGGAATCAGAGCACTCAATATACACAACAATCAGAGGGTTGGAGGTTTTAATCAACAAGATCAGCAAAGCAAATGACTCACTGACTAATTTAAAAGGGTAATGCTGGTCATCTATGAGACCACTATCAGCTTTCAAAACGCTGAAACATTTGCAAAAATGAATAGATTAGTCAACTATCCCCTTGAATGGATGTTTATATTTACTGTTGGCTTGGGTATAATGATCTTGTTGTCAGATATTAGTGGTTTCTGGACTCTAATGATCCTGCATCTCCTGTTTTTTTTTTTTTAATTAATGCGGTAGAAATGAAGCTTGCGGCCTAATCATTTTGAGTACACATACTGTTAAACAAAAACAACATAAAATGACTCGAGTATCTTCCAATTAGAGGCAATTTGCACAATTATAACTCATTATTTCTTTACAGGTAGGGCGAGAGCAAGCTCACACAGTGAATGCAAAGCATAAAACACTGTGGAATCCAAACTTTCTCTTTCCATATGGTTTTTTTGTGTTCTTTGAGCCTGCAAATGGCTGCAAACTGAATATTTTTATTTGTTTTGCTGCATTGAACAACTCCTATAACTTGTCTTTTTGAGCTTAATACTTACCAAACAACATGTTATCATTAGCTCTGCTGAAACATATGTGAACATCCCATCACTGACACAACACAATTCAATACAATTACCTTTTATATACATTGACCATATGACAGAAAGTGTCTCACATATTAGCTGTAGTATGAAGAGGGGAGTAATTACCCAGAGATTACACCAGTGGGGGGAGTGCGTCAATGTCTCAAATCCAGCAGTTTCTCCTCATGCAGATACACAATTACCCGTGTTACACAAGCTAATGAACCCACAGTTGGTTCAAAGAGCTCTATCTTTCCATATGCTATCAAAGATGATTCAGTGATGACAAGGGAAGAGGGATGCAGGGCCTAGGGGGCCTTGTACCGCTACGCTCAATCATTTCATCACAAAAGCAAGACTGAGCCATTTTTCACAGCAAATATAAGAGCAGATTTAATTTTTCCATACAATGAAGCCTAGTTTTTAAATGTTATTTAATTTAATTATGTTATTTAATTTCACACACGGTAAATATGTTGATTTCATAAAACAAAAATACCCAACGCAATCAGACGTTGGTGCATGAGTGAAAATATCTACGCAAAATACGAACTTTTCTTGTGTCTTTTGTGTACACTACCTGAATGATTGTTGCCTTGAATTGAGGACTGTAATGATACTGATACTGACCTCTAATCCATTCACAAAGAAATGGCCAACTGGCTGGACATCCTGTCGACAGTCACCAATGGGACTTTGCACAGCTGGTTTGTCTGGTACTGTCTGCTTGCAGTCTGGTCAGCATCTACACCTGATGGAGGAGAAAGTGGAATTCCATTATT
Source organism: Scortum barcoo (assembly GCA_023238725.1). NCBI lineage: Eukaryota > Metazoa > Chordata > Actinopteri > Centrarchiformes > Terapontidae > Scortum > Scortum barcoo. The sequence goes on from JAKKUS010001080.1 coordinate 66,996, forward strand.
GTGGCTTAACCTTATCTATAAAAAAGGTGCAAAAGCATGCATACAAATGTGAAATTTTGTCTGCATGGCGTACAGAGGAATGAAAGTGTAGACTTGTGATGCAGAGATGGTCAAGTAAAGTACATCTTATTTAAAATTCAAATAAAATATGCACATGAGGAGCTTTACAATCTGTACCACATACACAGCACAACTAGTCTGCACATTGGCCTAAATATGAACATCCAATCAAGAACATATGTAGAGATACTGTTGTTCTGTTTTTTAATGTCCCTTCAATGTTTTATTGTCTTCCTCTTTGGAAAATATGCATGATCATGTTTGTATAGATGAGCAGGTATTTGTTTTCCTGTATTTTTCTTAAAGTTCTCTTAAGTTAAGTCCTAAGTTAAGGGATTTTGCCAGATAAACATCATTGAATTTGACTTAATAGAGCAGAACTTGTTTTATTTGTTTGCTGATTCGACACCAGGGTTGTATTTTTTATGTGCCAGGCTCAGTTGTTTACCAGGGTTTGTCAAGACTACAAATTTTATTTTGTATTGCTTGTTGCCAAACTTTGCAGGCAAATAACATTAACTTTGACTTAAATTGATAAGATTACTAAAGTCCTGTCATTAGTCTTTAAAGATGATTTAAAGTTTAAAAGCCCTGATTAGCAGCTCCTAAAAGAGTGGTTCTCATTTATTGCTGATTATCCTTAATTGCAAGCCATATCTAGTATCTAGTATAGTATCTATAAAGTTTCATGTTCATCAGCTGTGAGCTGTTAAGTTTTCCTGTTCAGATTGTTTAACATGAAGTCAAACTATACACTAATTGTAGAGGTAAAACTATACTGTATTTCACAAGAAAAACAAAGATAAAAGCCTCCCAAAACAAACATAATGTTTAGCACAGTTCTGTGTTTTATTGCTTTTATTGCCTCCTTGTTGCTATTCCAGGTCACATCAGATTGGATCGGGGCAGGTTTACCCAGAATGCATTGAGGGAAAGTCAGAAACAGTGGATATGCTTCTGGTTCATCGTATGTTAAATAGACACATGGCGGACACAGTTTGAAATTTCTGAATTTCTAGTCATTGATCAACTGATAATCGTGCAGGAGGATGAATTCCTCTACAATCTAAGAATATTTGTCTAAACAGGCTCCACAGGCAAAACAGGCTAAATGTTTCCGGAGGTAAATTGTGATTGATTAATGTTGTGTGCTGAGCAGTCATTCAATGCAAACTTTTGTGAGAAAACAAAAAACAACTAACTGTTGTAATTTGTTTTCACTGCAGCTAATTATAACCTTAAATCAATGTTCTATAGACTTTGACACTGATGCTCAATAAATTAAGACGAGGAAACAAATACATAATTGTGATTGCAGCTATGATGAATTTATAGGCTTTCCGACAGCAGGGTCATTAATGTACAACCCATCTGTCAGTGCAAATATGCAGAGAGCGAGATGGATACTTTGCTCTGCAATTAATCTCACCAATCTATTTCTAGCCCCTGTTGAAACAGGCTATTAAACAAAATAAGGTGCTAAATCGCCACATCAAAGAGAGCATATTGATCGTTTTATGAAATGTGTTTATTGACAAAGCACTTAAATTAGAAATTGTAGAAATAAAACCAGCTGGGCTCCTTCTGTCATTGCAGTTTTACAATGCTCGTGGAGAGAACAGCGAGAGAGCCAAGAATGAGGTGAAACAGACAAAACGGGAACATCTTAGACGCAATCCAATTAGGTATAAATTAAATGAGTCAAAGTGTCATTCATTACCAGCATTATTCATTACAAATCAATATCTTCTGTGTCTTCTCTAGTTTGAAGGCAGTCTGATGCCCAGTTGAACCAAAAACACATTACAGTTTGTCTCCTACAAAGTAGTACCTAAAGAAGAAACCAGCTTTCCAGCCGTTTTGTCTCCTATGAAATTTTCTGTAGTCCTACCTCGGCTAAGAAAAAGTTAAAATCCAAAGTTTATTTAAGGTTATTTATGTTAAAGACACGTAGTTACATCCTACATATCCCACCTATACTGCAGAAGGAAACTAAATATATGTATTCTTAATAAAATATTTCTGGCATATTTACAGTTTGACGACACAAAGGGATGCTGTGTGTTTGTGAGGGTGTAACCTGCCTTCGTCTGAAAGATGGCACATGCTGTACCCAGCCGGAGTGAAAAGGAAGTAGAAATGTCAGCAGTCTTAATCAATATTCCCTGGCTACAGTATGGGCGTACTGATGCCTCTTTTTTTTTTTTTTGAGGCAGGTGTGCTGCAGGCAGATGGTGAGAGGTAGAAAATGAGAGTAAACGTCAGCCTAGAGTAGACTTATTCTTCCTGGAGCTTATCCTGCACCACTCCTGCCATCTAGGCGGTTTCATTTCATTCTCGATATCTCTTCCCGCTGAACATCTGGATATACTGTTGTCGTGCTCCAAGGGGCGTCTCAGTTGATTACAGCGGAGGTATCCACTTAATACAGAAGTCAGTCAGATGGTAAAGAACAACACACGGGCTCAACAGCTCACACAGGCAGTGTTATTTGCCTCTCACACACGAGACGTCACAGGCACTGAGTGTGTAAAAGTGTGGATGTGCCATTAGGGGTTCTCAATTAGGAGCCGCTCTCCACTAACCCCTGTAAGCAGCAAGGATAATCAATTTATCTGATAATCTGCACTTACGTTTCAAGCCACTAAATGGAATATAAGGCCTAGTGGTGCCTATTTGTGGTTTGCAACACTTCCTCCAGCAGTATTTTATTATGGATGTGCCCCACCTTGCCTGAAATGGAAGAATGGCTCTGCTAACATGAGAAGAAAGTCACATTTTTACAAAACATGTCCCAGTTTATTAGATACACCTAAAGTTATAATATTCAGTTATTGTTTATACTATTCATCCCATTTATATCAATAAGGGCAGACTGAATAACAGTCACCTTTTTCCTGTAGGTGTACCTAATAAACTGGTAACTGAACGCAGGGGGAAAAAAAGCCTCCATCACATAACAAAGGTCAGGTACTTAATGAGCGAGGTGACTGTTTAGACCGCCATCTTGTAACTACATTGATGAGGAGCTGCCGAGCACCAGGAACAGTCTGATTAAGCTCGGCAGGTGATTGATTAGCAGCTCTGCTCAGCCAACAGACACCGCATATGGGTACATTTTTAAAAACAAAGGTTAAATGACTGAATTTAAAAATATTTGTACTGCATTTGTATTTGATTGGGACAGTATATGTAAAAGCTGTTCTGGCCTGGTGTGTTATTCCAAACTTTGTCTTAAAAAAAAAAAAAAAAAAAAAAAAAAAAAAGGTGTTGACACAAGATAAAACTGCAAAAGGGAATCGATGGACGATGTTTGAGGCACTGTGATAAAAGATATATAAGACATCCTGTGGCCTTGGTACAGGCTACAGCAGAAAACACCCACGACTTGTTTGCTACCACGATAAAACTTTCAAGAGAAGAAGTTTGAAGGTGTTTAATTTCCAATTCTTGAAGTTGAACCAGGGCAAAGCACGACATATAAATAATGTGTTATGGATGTGTAATCAAGGGCAGTGAAAAGCCAAGGAGAAGTGCGGCTCCTCTTCAAGGTGGCTTAGTGCACTGCTCTCAAAGCTTAGCAGTGTGCTGACACCATTTTCATAGCCTTTACATATTGTCCCATTTAATCGACCTTTCGTGCGCAAGGAGTTGACACCTCGCATATGAATCACGAACATCAACTTTATGGCTCTCTCCTGTGAATACATTTTGAACATTAGGCTGAGGATATTTCTTTTACGGCGGCATTGACTGAGAATGATATGAGGTCATTAATTATTTTACTCGCTCCTCATTTGCTGCCATCCTGACACAAGCAGCCATCTATCAGGACTTGTAGTTGGGATAAAAAAAATAAAATAAAAAAAAAAAAAAAGAGAGAGAGAGACAGGGACCCATCTGTTGGGCATTCATAATACATCCATTTTCTCCGGGGAGTCAATGGCTGGCCAAACATTGAATGATCGCACCACTGATGCCATCATGGTGCCAGCCATCGTTGACCATCTGAGGCCCAGAGCAATATCCAAGAATTCTGAGTGTGCAAAGTGAAGGGCTTGTTTAATTGAGATTTCTGCTTGCTGAGCCGGGGGAGGGACTGATTAAATGTGATCACTTCCCATTAGACATTTCATCAACTTGTTTACACACACGCAAGCAAACCAATGGCATTGTGATACACACAGTTAGTGATTCAATACGACTATCAGTTTTAAAGTCATCATTCCGATTAGAGCTGCAACTATGACTATTTTTAATTACTGATTAATGTGCTGATTAATTATGTAGTCCAAAAAAATGCACGCAGATAAGCTTCGTTGTAACTGTTGTTGTTGCACTCTCTATCCATTAACTTGTTGCGGGATTCGTGGCTGCTCTCTTGATGGTGTTCAACATCAAATCCCTTGAGTACTGAATTCACCTGTTTGCTGATGAGGCAGGTCACTTCATCTGTCCATCGAGGTCCAACACAGTACGAGTAGATCCATTTTTCCATACCATTTTCTGTGACGGCTTTTCCGTCTTACTTCCACATTAAACTGCTGAGTTTAGCAATCAGCACCAGTATTGATGACAGAACATAATTCCAGCAACACTCTGGAGGTGCCAAAAGCTGCCGTGCAACCAGTAGCTATTTATAAGTTGTCATTCTTGCCTGACAGGGGTTGCAGTTTGATGCAATACCTGAGTAATGTATTAAATGTAAAAGTGAAAGTATTGAAATGGACCACAGATGACTAAAATATTATGCATGCTTTTCTTGTAAGGTCTACACAAAATGGTTCTAAGATCTGCAATTTGAGATAATATGATCTCATGTATAAAATATTACAAAATCATGAACAAACACCATTAGCTATTTCTTAAAGATCAGGGGGGATTTTTTTTCACACTGACATTGTCCAACCAACAGTCCAAAAACTAAAGATATTTCATTTACTGTCAGTTATGATAAAGAAAAGTAACAAATCGAGAGAGAATATCATAGAAACTATTAATCAGTTATAAAACAGTTCATTTTCTTTCAATCGACTAATCACTTAATCATTGCTGCAGTTTTATTACAGTTCAGTACAATGGTAGTTGCAGGATAACAAACAGCCTGTTTTTTTTCCAGGTGCTGCCGTCCTACATGTATGCCAAGTAAAAAATGATAAAATAATTTTGCGGTCCACTCTGATAGCTTCATTTAGAAGATTCAATCAGCCACTGGATTGGACACAAAAGAGAAAGTGTTTCATTTAAGGCTAATTTACATTGTGCTTGTTTTAGACCAAACGTTAAATAAAACATGCACTCTTGGAAAGGTAAGTGAAACTCTCGCTCATTACCTATTCATAACGACCTGTCAAAAGCAATAAAAATTAGGCCATCTGGAGTACATCTCCTGGACTGCGACGGTGGAATACAATTACTACATTAATATTGGCCTAATTAAATCAAATAAATTTACACAGAACAAAAATAGAGACATTGCCAAAACAAAGATGGTTACTTCAACCCGCCTCCCAACCCCAAAAGCCAAGCCCCAATAATTTCCTTACATGCCTCTTATCGCAGCCGATGTGATTCTTTTACCAGAGTTGAATCAATGAGCACACTTAAAAAGCCACAAACCTGGAGGCCCAGGCTAGTCACCAATGCGAGGCATATGCTCCCAAAGCACGGGCCCCATGCCAACCTCTCCCAACTTTCAAAACATTAGGGCAATTTTCACACCGGATTTAGCGAACAAAGAGGGTTTCAGAGGGGCCTGCATCACACGCTGAGAGATGCGTTGTGGCTGTCACAAGTGTTCAGGAATATAGACAGTCAAATCTGATGTTATTTAGTGGTGCTTTGCATACATTTGGAGGCTCTGTCATTCCCCTTTTTGTGCCTGTGAAGAAAAAAAAAGCGGGTTTGTCGCAGCGACTTGCTCTCACAGACTGGGTGCAGCTGTTCACCCACTGTTTGCTCTCTTCTTTCCCATGCAGAAATTATCTTCCATTCCTGAATCCCCCTACCAAAAAAAAAAAGCTACGCATTTCCTCATTTCACCCGCAGCAGCAGCAGCAGAAGTTAGTTACCCTTTAAATAAACATACACTCTAAGCTCCCTTTTGTATTCAGTCATTAGATCATGGTAATATCAGCGTTCGAGAGACGCGGTTGAAGGCTGAGGCAAACGTGCACAAACAGGCTCGGGGGAGGCAGGTGGAGTCGGCGCGCAAACACAGTTCAAAATGGAGACACTTGAAAACTGAAGCGTCTCTCCGAGAGCCACTCCTGCTTTTTGCACTCCAACTCTAAACTGAAGAAACAGGATGAGAGGGATAAGACTTGGAGTGGGAGGCGGCAAAGGCAGGCTTGCGAGAGGAAGCCAAGATGAAAGCAAATAAGAGTTTGGAAGTTTTTTGGAAGCTGAGTAAATACCCTTGGTGCCTTGTCAAGACTCTTGTGGCGCTCGCTGCAGTGAACTCTCGCTTTCATGCTTGTAGGCAAAAAGCTGGCGATGAGAAGACTGCACCATGTGATTCCAGCAATAAGTCACAGAGGCAACATAAATACACACACAGACACCAACCTTTAGCACCAGCAATGCACCAGTTAAGGCAGAGGAATTATTCATTACCTCATTAAGTATTCCAAAGCTGAAAATGGAAACTTACTGCCACCAAAGTAGTGTCCACATGAGGCTTCATCTACCACAGATATTTTATTCTTCTGATGGCCTCAAGCTGAAGATCGTTGTGATGTGTTTTGTTTTATCATTATATTTAACAGAGTACAGTTGCAACTATCACTTATTTCCATTACTTCAGCCTTTTTTCTTGCATGATCAATTAACCTACAAAATAAAATGTCAAACAAATTAGGAAATGATTGTAATCAGAAGAGCCCAGGATGAGGCATTCAAATCACTTGTTTTGTCCAAGGTATTCGGTTTACAATGACATAAAAACAGAAAAAAAAACCCTGCAAATCCTCAAATTTGAGAAACTGGAAGCGGTCAATGAGACACACTTTTGCTTAACAAATGACTGAGAATGAATCCGACATCAAAATAGCTGCTAATTAATTTTCTGTTGATCATCTAATCAACTAAATGTTTCAGATCCAAAATGGAGCCGATCTCTTTAAACCAAAGCAAAAACATTTTTAACAAATCAAAACCACCCCCCCGAAAAAAAGAGCCAGGAAAACACATTTTGTCTGTGAAAGGATGGAGGACGCACACTCTTGCTGACAAAGTACAGAAAGACGCCCGTCACGAGAACATGTCCTACCGGCCTCTGAGTATTTGCCGAACAGCTTTGAACTGGTGGCGCAGACACCTCGGTGTGAGCTCTGAAAAAGCAGAGGGCTGTGCCCCAGCTACCTTTCACATAAAGACAAGACTCGCATCTTCACAACCTTGTTGGTTCTCTGAAAAGGCCACCGACTAGTTTGGAATATTAAGCAGCTCATGCTGTCGGAAATCAAAAGGATTTTGGAAGAGAGTGGGAAGCTTCAAAAAGGCTTTGATGGTATATATCGCTCAATCTCCAGCAGATATGACGGAATGAAGAAATAAAGACACGGGAACAAAGGGCTTCTGAGAGAGGAGGGTGGCAGAGGTTATTCTTCTCCTCTCTGAATTCTGCATATGCATATATCTTTATTCCTCAATCAGAGAGTCTTGCTCTTAAAATGTCAAGACTTCTGAGTGAAAAGAGGGATAGCACAAGGGGGATGAAAATAGAAAAAAAAAAGAGAGAGAGAGAGAGATAAAAAGGGGGGAAAGTGGGACACCAAAATGTTTCAGGTCATTTATCACAACAGGCACACTCAAGTAAGGCGAACTCAGATGTCTCACTTCCAGTAATGTTCAAAAGCAGACTGCATTTACAGCATTAATAAGTAAGTTATACGTCAGCGCCACTCTGTGCTATAACCCCTGGCACCACTGCTTCTTTACTAGAAAAATACAAAAAAAAAAAGGAGGAAAAGAAGCAGCTGTAGATAAGGAAACCCAAATGTACTGAAATGTTGGATGACCTGAGATTCACTCTCTGTTTCTGGTCTGTTCTCTGCTGGGAGGGGAATGGTCATGTAGATATGGGGATGAAAAGATACGGTTTCTTTACGGAGGAGGAAGAGGCGGGAGGCAGGGGTAGAAATCCTCACTAGGATTTCTCTGTGGGAGAGGAAGCGTTTCATTCAATTCTCTCTAGAGGAATCTAAGGTCAGGTTCCTAATGAAATGATTAGATCACCAGCGGCCTTTGCAGGAATAATTACAGAAAGTTCTGGCTCATAAAAGGCACACTGTGGTTTTTCTTGCTGTGGACAAACGTGTTGATTTAATAACGGCACTCCTGTGGCAGTGAGAAAATTAGCCATCGCTTTGGCAAAGAGATTAGATTTCGCCTGTTCTCCTCCTCGAGTTGCCGAAAAGTTGACGCAGGTTTTAATCCCATGTTTGGTTAAAACATCTCAGACTTCCTTATTCAACTTGAGATGTAAAAGTAAAGGCCTCAAGAGCTGCAGAGCAGATAATAAAGAGGCTGTTGTGAGGAGATAAAAGAATTTCACAGAAATGTCAAGAGTCTGTAGGCCATCCAGCGACAAGGTTGAACATGTCTGGCATTGGGAGACGTAAAAAAAAAAACCTTCAGGTGAAGAAAAAAAAAAAAACAACAACTTGCTAACAGACCTTCTCTTTGCTATATTCTGCTGGGTTACCTATAAGTGGCCTTTTCAAGAAGGCCCATCAATCTTCTGTTTTCTCTCCTTGCTGTAATTGCTTTCAGATAAATCCCTTCAACGAATCTCTGCAGCTCTAAGGCTATTTCCCTCTCAGACTATCTTAACATTGTATGTGTTTATATGGTCACGCAAGAATATGTTATGGCAAAAAAAAACAAACAGAAAAAAAGGCTACTGTACTATTTTTTTTTTTGTAATTTAGTTGATTCAGGGATGTAATCTTTAATCGTGTAATCTTTAATGTAATCTTTAGGTTTTACAGAATGCACAACAAGGCCACTCCAAATCTTTGACAATGCTCACAAGTCCATCAGCTCATAGCTCAGTTTGTAACCCAGAATGTCCATGTGGCTTGGCGGCAGCACTTCTGCAATCATCCAAATGTCCACTGGAAGCATGTCAGAAGAAAAAGAGTGTCTGGAGAAGTCTCTTTCTCTCTTTTTCTGTATGTTAACACCATGATTAGTTACCTTTAATGGAATCACATTGGAAATAAATGATTTAATTGCCATTTTGTGTTATTTGAGAAAGATTGTGAGATATGAGCCAAACTGATAAAAATAGATGGAGGGTCGAATGTTGGAGACAGATGTCCTCTTCCACTTTTAGCCTTAAACAATATATAAACCTAATCTCATGTTTGGCCATCAATACGCCAATGCCTTCTCCACCAATTGTCCAATAAATTAAAAGAACGGCAAAAAAAGCAATGCAGTTTCAATGCTTGTGTAGCACTGGTGGGGTTCTCTAGAAAATGTGGGTATTTGAAGCATCTTTATTATGTCACATTATTATGAAATTATCACATGTACCCATAAACTATTACACCCATACCACAGTCAAATATCAAAAAGGTAATCAATGATTTAGTTTACAATCCCCATTAAAATGCTTTCCACTTCATCAGGGGGCTTCCTCTTATATGTGTGAGAAAAATCACTTTCCCAATGCACATGCTGGTTTTATAAAAATCGATTCTTGTGTAGAAAATGGGTGTATGCATGGTTTTGTGCATATGCATCATTTATACATCCGGCCCCCAAGAGCATGTTGCTCTCAGCTCAGGCATTTCTTTTCTCCATTCATGTGACTGGTGGACACTGAGGCACTGGTTGGGATTATTAACAATTTAATATCATGAAGAAAAACAGAGTGTGTCTAAAATCACTTCATATAAACCAAAGACTCCTCCTGTGTATTTAAATCTGATAATTGAGTGCTGAAGTCATAGTTAGTGGTCATGTAATGGACTGCATCTGAGGCGTTTCTAATACCCTGCCTCCCTTGTGTATGTACATAAGGAGGACAAAGAATTGGGAACACCTCTCAGTATAATCCAGTACAGCAAATCCTTTAACTGTGACTTCAGTAATAGACATATAGATATACATAACATGTACATATATATCTTTGAATCTACACATTTCCACCTATGTCAACAAAAACTGAACACTATGAACTTTGTAAAGGTCAGAGTTATGGCAGAAGTGTTGTATTGAACAGGCTGTACAGGTGTAAAGTGGTAAAGTGGACACTGAGTGTATAGTGCCCTATATTTATCTCATGCCATTTTGTTGGAGTGGCTAAATGCTGAGCCATTGTTTATACTCAATACAGTGCCCTTGAAAATTCCCATTGTCCGTGGCGTGTACGCTAAAAATGGTAAATTGGCAGCATTTATATCACACTTTTCTACCTTACCGGACAAAGTGCTTGACAACGTTGCCTCTCGTTCACACACTGATGGCGAAGGAGCTGCGATGCAATTGGGAGTAACACAAGGTTCAATGTCTTGTCTCTTGACTTTGACACATGGGCAGGAGGAGCTCAAACCACCAGGCCATCTTCTCCCATCTACTAAGCACCCCACAATGAAATGCACTGTATTGTTACAGATGCAAAATTGTCATGCAACACTACTACCTGTCAGTTATTTCTCGAAAATAATGATTCATAACTATCTTAATTTACTTCTCACTACATAGTAAACTACTGTGTGTATATTACATTTGGCTTATATATAGCTAGAGACCTACAGAGTTGCGATGCATGTCTGTCTTTACCGAAAATGGAAATGTTAACCTTATTCACTAACCTGACTCTGTGGTAGGTAATGATGCTAAACCAAAATCCAGTCCAAAGGTCCATTAAACAGCAAACAACAAAACACAGCTCTTAATTCATTACGTGACATCTATGCTTGATTACTTTTTTCTTATCTATAAATAGCTACATCTACGACAACCCATCTCTATACAGTATCAATCCATCATATTATCTAACGCATGTATTAGTAACTCTGTTACATTAGATGGATAAAGCTGGTTGAGATATGACATTGAGGTAGCCATGGTCCATCAAATTCGTCATTGCTAACAGGGCTGTCAGAGCTGAGCTGAATGGCAAATGTGCTACTGAGATACGGGTAAGGGGAAATAGAGGAGGGGGGACATGCCTATACTTTGATGGCACAGCAAAGCCTATTTATTCAGCTGCACTTCTTCATATGTGGAGCTCTACAGAGACAGCAAATTCACTCCCTTTCCTGTAGTCAGCAATCCCAAGGCTTATAGACTTCAGCAGCATCCATAATGAGGAGGCAAATGTAAAAAAAAAAAATGAAAAAGAAAAAACAGGAATCATTAAACTCTCATGCAAAAATAAACGATCATGAACAGCTCATTTAGCCTTCTACGGTAGCTCAGCGCTTATATTAACTAACGCAGCAGATCACCAGTGTGAGAGGGCAAACAGAGGTGGTGCATGCCATCTGACACACACTGCATAACTATTTCCATTTGCGGCTTCCACTTGTGGACTCACCAAACAAACACAAGTGACTGAAGTGATTATTTTTAACAAGGAAGATGACATTAAAATTTGAGAATTACATGCTTTTGACTGATTATATCTCAGCTATGTCTGAGCGATCCAAATTCTGATGTAGGAGAAATTCAAAACCTTTGTTCGTCTCTTTTGAAGCCACTCTCTTTGTGTTTGCTTGATTGACTATAAAGCCTGTTCAAAACTTTGAGGACAAAAGGCACTTTTACATCTCAACCCTCATCCAGAGCTCATCTCCTCTAACACGCCCTAGCCGATTTACAGCGTTCATCTGGGACTCTGATGAGACTTGCAAGTACAATAACGCTTTAATAACTAAATGTTAGATTCTTGTGAGAGGAATCTATAGGCAATTTAGAGTTTCCAGTTCACCTAATCTGCATGTCTTTGGACAGAAAGCGGAGCATCCGGAGGAGACACACTCATGGGGAGAACAAGCGAACTCTGCAGAGAAAGGCCAGCAGATTTCAGCTCTCTTGCTGTGAGGCAACAGTGCCAACCACTGAGCTTTACTGCCGCCCTGTCGTGTTATAAGCGACGTTGTACTTTCGTGGTAATATCTGAAGAAAGTTGTCTGAATGCAATCGGTTAGCTTCAACTTAAATCCTCTTTGACCTGCCAGTTTAAGCAGAAACTCATCTAGCGGAAACTGGAATTACAGAAACATTTCTGCTCATTTGTTGGTAGGAAACAAGCAATCAAAGAGAAATTAGAAAGACTAAAGCTAATGCACTGTAGCAGAAAAGTAAATAACATAAATATATCATTTTTCAGTCACCAGAGAGTTAGATAAAGTTAGATAATACGCCCTGCTCCCTTTGGTGATTAAAGATAATGTCAAAAACTGATAATTAGCTAAATTAACTAAGTGCCACATTTCTCACAGATAACACATATTCAGTTTAATGAAAGTCAATAAAAGGAAACCAACTGATATATCACATTTAACCAGCATGGAAGAATGAGAATTTTTTTCCCCCCATCAAAATCAAACTTATTTACAGCGTTTGGTTTTTGGGCAAACAGGAACCCGGACAGTGATTTTAGCTTAAAGGTGTAGTCCTCAATCCTGGACACCCCTCCTTTCAGAAGCACTGCCAAGGCAACGAGTGCTGAAAAAGTTGTTTGCTTGTCGTCTTGTGGACAGACCTCACAGAGCATGGATTCAGACTTTTTTTAGACACCAGCGTCATGAGGTTATTTTTTCGGCATCCTTTTGATCCGTTTACTGCAATTAAATCACAGCAAAATCTGTTTATTTAAGGGGCTGTTTAAACCAGATAGATTCAGCCAACATGTGACTTGCTAGATACAAAGTGTATTTATTGATTTTGACACGCCAATTATGAAACCACCACTCGACCACCACCAGACAGATGGCGAATAACCACAATAAACACAAATGATCCTGCGGTGAAACTTGTGCAGCATCAGTGTTATCCTTTATGACAAAGCGTATTTGATGACCTGGGAATGAGAACGGGTTGGTGTCTGTTCATGAACACCAAACTTTTCTTCAGTGCACATAAAGAGTGGACAGATGGCAGAGCATAAGCAGATTTTTGATGAATTTGACAAAAAGTGTCTTGGATTGGAATTGCAGGCTACACCTTTAACACCACAATTAAGCAGAGATGACTCAGGGAGTTAGAGGCCAAACAGCTCTTCTGTTTTTCCTTTTTCCTTTCCTTTTTGCAAAAATCAAATCAAATCATTAAAACCAAATGCTTTGGGTTTCGGGTTCCTTGTATTGCACATGCACAAGGACACCCGAATACAAAAGAACCAATGTTAATGTTATTAGTGATGCCTGAGCTTTATCTAGTATAAAGTCAAAATGTCTGCTGTGAAAAAGGCCTATTAGAAATAACGCCTCCTCACCTTCAAACATCATAAGCAGTCAAAGTTCTCACAAATTGTTGGATAACCTTGTCAGTCTTTATGTTACTGGTAGTTTAAAAGAGGGTAGTTAATAACTAACAATGCTGGCTCGGTTTCTTTTAGTTGTTCCAGTAAACTATATGAATTTAAGTGTCGGGAAGCTTTACCATACATCAACAAACAAATGAGGGCTTATTGATCTCGAGTAGTTTCTCTTTATCTCAAGCATTAGATGCTACCAAGTGTCCACACATGGGGCTACACAAGAGCCATGGAGAAGGGCTGAAACAAGCGCTGATGAAGCAGGCGCGCTGGCTGCAGAAAAACACTGCTGGGACATCCTCCTAGCTTAATACGTCCAACCAATCCAATAAAGACTTAACAGGTCTCTGGGGCCAAGGTCGCGCCTCCTACCTTAAAAGAAGGAAAACTTCATTTGCAAGCCTAATCAAGTGTGAATGTCACAGTGGCACGGCAAAGGAGGGTCGTGGGAGGCTAATTTTGTTCAGGCAAGACGAGAGTGCTTCAGGGTCTCTGTTTCGCAATTTTAGAGGGTGTCAAGTTGTAAAGATGGCTATTAAAACAATTAACTAAGACATCCTTTATTCACATTGGGTAGCGGGAGTGGATGGCTCTTATGAGAGGGATGTAAAATGGCAGTGTAGAGACGTTTCACAACACGAATTTCATGCACTGAGCCCTTCAATTATCATTATCATATATTATATTACTATTATTTTTATTCTTCTGACCAGCTGCTTTCCAGCTTTAACAAAGAACCAAAAAAGAAATCAGAGAACAGTTCAACACATATTTCTTCAGTCCTGCTTGGGAGTGGGGCAAAAGCATGACTGGGACCTCCGCCCTAAACTGAGCTGCACTGACATCATGGTTAACAACTCAAACGTGCAAGTAATTTCAGTAATTTTGCAGCTTCTACATAATGCAGGATGCTGCTCTTATTTTTAATGTTCATGTGACAGTCTGGGTTTACTGTCACAGCTGTGAAGAAGTTGGATTAACCCATTTTTGAGTCCATGATATGTCAAAAGAAAAATGTCATCAGAAATGAACCGAACATTCAGGGAAGCAATACAGACAGAAATACAAAGATATTATGTTAAATATAATATCAGACAAATACATGTGAAAATTTCTGCCTTTGACAAGCTTGAACCAGGGAACATTTGGATATAATTAGTGATGTTAACGATGTGCTAGTATTAAATTCTTAAAATTAAACTAACCCTAACCTACTTGGTTAGGGTTAGTTTATTTTAAGAATTTAATTTTCTATCAAATCAATAATTCAACTTATTTCTGCTGTGATGAAGTTCAGGTCTTTCAACATGAATTAAATATTGCAGCAAATTTAACGCCTCCTGCAGCCATATGGGGTCATTACTGAAGCAGAACTATTGAGAAATGTGAGTGGTCATTAAGCCTCTAAATGCCCACTGAGATGTGTGAATGTGTACAAGAATCTGCAAATGTTTATTCAAATTCATTTGGGACGATGTGTAATCTTCTGAATCTGAGTATTGAGTTCTGTGAATGTCTAGACAAATCTATAAATGTGTACACTGATATTAATGGCTCAAATGTATTTTCCTCCAAGAGCTGGACATACAGATATGTTATCAGTTACAGATGGACCTCTCAATAGGTTGTTTGTTTACACACGAGTCTTTCTACACTACTGCCGTGGCAGACATCTGAAAATGTGTGTGGAGATTTGTCTGTGTACCTCAGTATAGCACACATATCACCAGCTCATGGTAGAACCCAGAGGTTTTAAACTTGACATTGCAGGGCTGGGTGGTGATTGCAGCTGCAGTTGTGCCAATGCAATGCAGTGTGTCCTCGCAGCATTTTACGTTCATTTAGTCTCTTTTTTGGCATAAAAATCCCATAATTTTTCAACCTTATAAGCTTCTTCTCTTAGCTGTGAGCATTCTGCATGATAACTTTGCAGCTGATCTCTACACAGGGCCTTGATTAGCTAATCTAAGTGGCTACCTGCTGTGTTTACTTTTGATCTGGCCAGTAGACGAGCATTTGAAGTAATATGTGTAAAACCAAACCTGCCTGCTCAGATATATGTTGTATAGCCTGAGTCTGTTTTTTCCTAATTGAAAATATGACCCAGGTAGAAAAAAAATACAGGAATTTTACTTTCAATTCAAAGCAGCAGTGAAAAAAAAAAAAAAAGTCAATAAACACAGTCCATTGGCACAGACGTCAACAGCCAAGGACTGGATAGACAATATAGCCCGAGCCAAGTTAAGTTTGTTTTTTTTTTAACCTCTACTACAAGTGTTTGAACAAGTGAATGACGCACAAAGTCTGTAGTGTGTAAGAAAAAGAAAAAATGAAGTGAGAAGCATTCAGCCAGTCAGTGTAACACAAGGAGTCAGTATTAACTTTGGTTTCACAGAACTCAAGCTGAGAGAAAACACAGCGGCATCTCTATTCAGCGCCACTGAATAGATACTTGCAAGTAAGATTGCTGCAAGAGAACAGAACAGCACTACATTATTGGCTCAAATGTGTGGTTAAACGCGGGTGTATAAAGGGGGCAGGGAAGTTGTTTTTTTTTTTTCTTTTGGGGTGGGGGGGTGTTTGTGTCCTGACGCTGTGGCAGATAGGACAGAAGGCAAAGGCACAAGGACTCCACACATGATCATGAGCCAGCCAACCAGAGCAACTCGCTCCCCGTAGAGTGTTACAATTCCTTGGACAGCCTGTTCGGACATACCGGCTCTTAATCCTGGCTACATCCACGATGCAAAATCACACACTTTTTTCTGAAAGACTTGACTCACTGAAACCCAAAAAGTATGAGAATAATGAGACGGGAGCATGGGTCCATATCTTATATCTGCATGCCTGAGGGCAACTGAGGCCACTGTCTTTTGTTGTACGGGGGTGGTTGGTATTCAGCAGAGGAGGGGTTATGGAGGAAGGTGCCTGGGGTGGGGTTATGGCTCCAAACTATGCAAACATAAGCTGTCTGCATGCTGCCTTTGAAGCAGGCCGTGGTTTGTTGTACTTTGAGGGTCACAGGGCAAGGGTTTACAACAGCAACGTCCCACAGAGAGCCTGGACTCATCCAACCCCACCCCTCCCGCCCTACAACCCGCTGCCAAGAATTAACAAAGAATGTGGCCTAGAAAGACGAGACTAAGCGTTAACAAAAGCAGACACTATGATGTGTTTGTTTGGTTGTGAGCTTTTTGGTTTTTGGAAATTTAAAAGTAGAAGACAGTTTCAGAAAATGAAGATGAATGTGAAAAGTCAACATGCCAAATGCAATAGTAATGGTTGAGCAACTCTGTCCTAAAAAAATGGAGACATTCTGGCAGGCGTTGACAATGAACCATAATCAAGCTGTTACTCACTAGATAAAAAAAAAAATAAAAAATCCATCCACAAAACCTATAAAACAAAGCAAAAGGTACTAACAGGTAATAAACTGTGTACTTGCAT
This sequence comes from Scortum barcoo, assembly GCA_023238725.1. Classification (NCBI taxonomy): domain Eukaryota; kingdom Metazoa; phylum Chordata; class Actinopteri; order Centrarchiformes; family Terapontidae; genus Scortum; species Scortum barcoo. The sequence goes on from JAKKUS010001080.1 coordinate 84,001, forward strand.
TAGGCTACTATCTGCTGGTTAACTGAAACAGCAAAAAAATATATTCATTCCAGTGCAATAATCAAAACTTTCCTGGAAGCATGAAGTCCTTTGGCTGAGACAGTGCAGCAGTGTTGGAAGTAGTGTGGCCTGTACATGTGATGTGTGAATGCACTGTGCATGCAGAGGGTTATTTAATGGGATGCTATCAAAGTATCTGTACATGTGATGGAAGAGTGTGCTGCTGAATACAGTGCATGGTTACAACTCATTTAAATGAGTATGCTTTCAACCAAAATATATCAGAAGAGCCCGTTTTGCTTTTATGTGTATTTCTCTCCCCAAACAATTTACCATTAAAAAGGTACAATCTTTACATTGAAATTATTCCAAAGTCACCAAATTTTCAAGCTTAACCTCCCTTGAAAATGTTGGAAATATTCTAAAAACATTTAGGAAATTTAACAACCTTCACTGCCCTAATTTGGATGCCTCACCAAGTCCCAAAAAAGACCAGCATGCCCACTTTTTTCACCTGGTTTGACAAATTTTACGTTTTTCATGATGTCGACCTAATGGAGCACAAAGCACCAAGCACTTCAAAGTACAACTGTAAATATCACCTAACTAAAAAAGAAGCTATGAATGATCAGGGTCCATCGTGTAGTCTTTGATGTCTCTTTGCCAATTTATATTACATAATCTGACACAGTCATCTTCTTGAAAGGTGAAACTATCCTGTAGCCTGATCCTGGCATGATGCGATCAAATCCTAAAATGATTCCACTGCAAATTTTATAATGCTGAATTATTATTATACCTATAGGTGAGACAATTGATCCTCCACTTGCCTGCTCATCATCAACGATATTAGAGAGTTACATACCAGAAGCACAGGAACAACTCCTGTGACCTGGGATTTTGTGCTCCACGAGTTTAGGTTTTACGAAGTGTCATGTGTGCAGCCAAAACAGAGCAGGCCTTTGTCCCCAAGTCTATTATTAAGCAGAGCCTGGCTTGTGACTGCATTAGAGACAAAAATCTCAGCGTGAGCGAGCTCAAGCAGCAACAGCAGTGGGACAGTCGCAAAATGACTTCGGGCATCCTGCAGGAGAGACATCAGAGACATTAAGCAAGCTGAAGGAAGATGGCATAACAGCTTGAGGTCAGCTACTCGGGTCCACAATAGCTCTTAACTGTTCCCTGAAATAAGTGCTATTCAGATGGAAATCAACTCAACTAACGAAAGCAGCATTCTTCTTTTCTTTTTCACTTCAGTTGCCTTTGTGTTCTCAACATTTGTTCCTCGGATGTTAAAGATGTGCTTGTATAATTGGAAAGGCTATATATCGTGAATTATATTTAATGCAGCACTTCATACTCAATGGAAGCACCAATATAAAGAGAAAAAGGGTATATGACACCCACCAGGTCCACGTTGGGACTGGTGGAGTGCCCAAAGAGTGAGAAAGCATCAGACACTTCTTATTATAGGGTGTGAATAGTACAGTACAGAGTAGAGAGAGCAGAACAACCTGCGAGTGACACTTCTTATTCATCCTTTATTGTTTAATTTGAGTAATTTATATTTTACATTATACAAATTCTGAACTATATTCTTTTTTAAACTATTTTTGCAACTATAAGATGCTTATTCTATATATGAAATCAAATCTTTTACTGATGTCATGTTCTCACAAACACTTGAGCTTACTGATTCAAATCACTTGAATCTGTCTTGCTGCTGCAAATATCTTCCAGATGATGTTTTTTTCTATCTGACTGGTTGCTGCACAGGTCATCAGGACGACTAACAAGTACCAGATGGGTCAGCCCCCTACTGGGAAAGAAAACCCATCTGAACACGGGCCCTTCAATGGATGTAAACCTATCCTGTTGTGCCAATATCCAACATCCACTCGGCAGCACATTCAACAGCACAAGTGAATCATGGCAATAAAAGGTCTCAAAGGACCCACATACACAAGGAACAGGAAGAAAATGGCTAATTCAAAGAGGATTTTCTGGTCAACTTCCTCAAGAAAAGGAGCATCAGGAGCAAAACTGCCATCTGCCAGCTTAGTCACCAACTACCCACATCTGAATCTGTCTTCTGCTACGAGGTGTGGGCAATATGGACCAAGTCTTAAATTGGGTATACATGATTTATATCACAATGGTCATATACTGTTTATCAGGTCACATAGTCTATAAGACATATTCTGGAAACTCAATTAAGAAAACGATAAAATAACCAGATGGAAACATCTATTTTTGGCTAATCCTGTGAATGAAGCACCCGACAAATCAAAGTACTTCATCACACTGATGCAAAAAGCCCTTACACCCAATACTGCAATAAAGCAGTCCTCCTCGCTGCAACATTGCCCACGATGGCCTAATAAAAAGATATTAAAAAAGGGATAACTACTTTGGTAGAAATGTTATAATAAAATCTGTACTGGCTGAAGAATCTTCATTGTCTCACGTTGTGGTACTTCTGTTCGTCTCTATCTGCCATCTAAAGATTTCAGTAAACATCTAAATAACAAAACTGGAACAAAGAAAAAGCAAATACTTATTAGGGATTATTATTTATAACAGCATGGAGCACTATATATACAAGCACAAATATCATAATTCCATAGAAGTTGTGCATGAAAGATAGACTTTCAATGAAAAACTGAATAGTGAGCACTGCAGAACAATAAAAAAAGGAAAACATAAGATATTTAAAGATCCTCTGCTAATAATTAGTCAGCATTATCTCTTTTTGGGCTGCTGGTAGAAAACAGATGGGAAAGCCTCGAGAGTGTGAGAAAAGACGTGGCCCCACGCAGACCTTTCCTTTAAAGCTTAATTAAGATGATAAACACACTCCAAAAAGAGATCTTGTAAACATGAGATGAAAATAAATGCTACATTTTCTTTCTGTGTTCAGATGAGAAAAGCATGACAAAAGGCGATAATAATAGATAGACAATTACACCTCTTTGAAGCCTGCAGCACAATCTGAAATATACCACACCTGAACACGATAAGGAGGAAGAAAGTACCGACATCAGCCGGCATCTTATCGCTCTGGAAGTTGCTCGAGCTAAGCACAAATGATAAGAATGATTGGACTGGTACCGTCAGCTGGCAGAAGCTAGATTGACACTATGAAATCAATTATTCCTAAAAAGACACAGATTTTAACTTCAGTACCACACAATGACCAGTTTTTTAGAAACTAAGGCAACAGGAAGACGACTGTCACGTACACGTTAAAATATGCAATCATTCTGAGACTGAGATCTTTTTACTGTGGATTCTTGTTGAGACAGACATGTTTCGACTTGGGAAGGCCCTTGGGCATGGCAGTATAATAAAAAGGGAGTAATATCCTTTTATAGGCAAGAGAGCAGGTAGATCAAAGACAGTGTAGTAATAGTCTCAGGTTTAAGGCTAGTAATTACTGCAGTGTGCACAGCAAAGGACTGGACATGCTACAAGTTGCGTATGTGGTTTTTACTTTGCTCCCACTCTGCAGTACCGCAGAGTGCCAAAGAAAAGAGATAAAAATGAGTTTAATATAAAACCATGTTGCAGTTAAAGAGCTTTCTGTCCTGTGCTCCTGAATGTTTTAACAAAAAAAAAAAAAAAGTATTTGAAACAAGAAGAGAGAACGTCAGCCACAAGGACGCCCGACTGTTTCCTGCAGTGTGGTGAAACGTGCTGATTAAGGGCGCTCATCAGAGAAGAGGCTAAAATGGCTCTGGAAGGACGTACGTCAACAATAAATCAAAGCAGAGAGACGTAAATGAGCACTCCGTCAAATTCAGCGGAGAGCACTGGATAGGTCAACATTCACCGGAGATGACAAACTGAACGGGGATGACGGGTTTGAAGCTGCAACTGTAACATGTTAAATATCACAGAATCACGAGGATTTGTTGTGTAAGTAAACTCTGACAGTGTGAACAAAACTGCAGCATGCTCATAGATCAGAGCAGCTGGGTGACTGCTGGCTTTGTCCACACGAGTGCACACATAATTGATAATCTGCAGGTGAAAGAAAGCCCATATAAAAAGGTGTTGTAGACAAAGGCTGTAATACTAAACTGGAGTACTGTGTGTCTCAATACACATACAGCGGTGAAATCATAATATAATAAAGTACATGGAACGACTGTACTGAACTGTGAAAGTGGATACAAACACCTTCTGGAGGTGTATCTTTTGAAATGGGTATATTTTGTACCGTGGCAGGAAACTGCCTCAATACATCTAAGAGGAGCTGTTGATCAATACCAGTGACTAAAGGATTGCTCTACCAGCTGCTGAGATTTATGACTTCAAAAAGGTCTTTGGTAAGGCCTAAAGTGGTTGTTGGTTTCATTCAGAATCTCTTTTCCTAATGAGCTTTCATAAAGCATCATCTCTCCTACAGTGTTCACCTATATATGAAATCTACTGCATAGATTATATACTTATTCTGTCTCCTGTAGGCATCTCTAGCAACTCTGCGCTCTGATTAGCCGACTGCCTAATTAGCAAGCTGCCAACTTCTGCCAGAGTTATTGCAATCTGCCACCACTCAAAAATAGTACAAATCCACAGTCCCTGTAAATCTTTAATTTCTGGATGTCCTCCCTAGCTATGAAACCACGTGCAAACTTCTTATTTTTTATTTCTATTAATCGTCACAAAGTCTGTTTCCTGCGTTATTCATATACATTTCCTTTCCTCTTGTTCCCACCAGCCAGCTGGTACACCCCGGCGCACCGGCGCGTTAGTTTTAAGCAGCTTTAGTCAGTAAGTAGTTTAAAGCAGTAATTCTGCAAAACCGGACTTTAAAAAGATGCAAACAAAGAAACAAGCAATAGCTGGTTGAATGTATTAAGACAAAACTTATTTTTACACATTTAGTGCTTAAAACGAGCACGACATTCTAATTAGATGCACCTTGTAGCAGTAAAATAACAGTAATGTCTAAATATTTACTGTGAAAAACAACTATGATGGTGCAAAAAGACACATATCACAAAAAAAAAAACACGGAAATGACCTACAGTGATGTGAAACAGTAAACGAGTATCAAACACAATGTCACGTGTTTCTTTGTGACATATTTAGCCAGATGAATATATGTGCACAAACATGTATGTATATTTCGTGTTTCACATAAACAAGCAAGTTTCCTTTAAGAGTGTGAATATATGCGTCAATTCAAGTGTGAAGATGAAAAAGGTGCGAAGACCCTGTGTGTAGGAGACAAAAGGAGAGATATACCTATTAAGGTGTTTATGCAGAAACACTCATTATCTCTCTCTCTCTCTCACACACACACATTACATGCACATACAGCAACTTGACTACAATGCAAAATCTGAACCCCTAAAGAAACTACTCATTTAATTTTTCAGTCATATGCTATTAAGTACTAACTCACTTCCGACTCCACATGTAAAAGTGTCTTCCACTTCTCTGTCCACGAGGGGAGAAGCTGCTTTGCATCGGCTCCACTCCACTGCCTTTCTGGTTCATGTGTGAATTCGGAGCACCAAAATGAAACCAGACAGCACCGAGAGCAAGTTTTAGAAATGGCAGCCAGGCTGGCTGCCAGGGATTGATGGTTGGTTGCCAAAGTTGACACAACAGCTGCCATAATGTCACAGATTACAACTGGAGCAATAATGTTTCTGGATGATTTCACCCCATATTCCAGTTTAAATTTTGACTAAAGCTTACTAGCATTTTCTTGAGTTTTAACTACATCTCACAGCCTTTCACTTGGGTCTGAGGTCAGGAATAAAGTTTTGCCCTCAAATTAACATTTTCAACTAAAAGAGAAAATTTCAATATGCCGAATAGTTGTTTGTTCTTATGTGAATGTGAGCCACACAAAGAAAGACAAAGCTTTTTTTTTCCTTTTTCAGAATTCAGTAAATGCTTTTGAAATGTTTTGCCAAGACTGTCTGACTTTCCGTGTTCATACTGTCGAGCATGGTGCCCTCTGTCCACTCTCCTGAAGAGATCTGCCTTTGATTCTCTCAGCTGCCATCTGCTTTATTAGCTCCGCGTTGCTTTCCTTCGTTTTCATTTGGGTGCAGATGCCTCGCCGTTGATACTGCTCTGATTACCGCTGACCTCACACTTGCTTTGAGATTCACCATATCTATCAGAGTAAATCAGCGCAACAACGATACTTTTATTTGTCTGGGTAAAAGAATCCACACCCATTCGAAGGGTTTTTAAGAAACAAATCGTGGTTGTAAAGAGCATCATCTAGACTAAGGGAAGTGGTTGATGTGGTCAGATGATTTTATGCTGAAATAAACTCAGTGACGAAGCAGAAAATCCAGGTGGGTTAATTGGGTTCTGCTTGCATTGATTATGAGTGCAGCACAGCTCAGATACTACAATCAGACTATGACATATACATGACAATTACCTTGATGCAACTGATTAAAATAAAATAATCATCATGCATATAGACATACTGAGGTCTGTGTGAGGGACATTTCATGTTTTCAGGCGTGTTTCAGCAGGTTCTTGAGTTAAATGTGAAGCATTTAAGGTATTTGATAGTCAGCCACTGTGATAATAAAAAAATATTGGTATAGCCCGTGGTGTAGTTTGACATATGCAATCTAAATCTTGCAGAAAGACCTAGAATATAACACTCGTCATGACAATTTTAAACTTGAACTCCCTAAAACAGCCATAAAGATGAAAGCTGTTACTCACTCCTTTTATTCAGCTTGGCTTTTTGTTGGCATAGATATGAGGTTATTTGTTCTGCTGAGGACACGCACAGAGCCAAGGACACTCTTTAATGCAGCGTCTTGTGAGGAATTCACAAATTCAGAGATCAAGGCGCAGACCAGTAGAGGTACTGCGAGCCGACTGAGATGGAAATCAAGTCACACAACTGTCCTCTAATACACAGTGTTTAATTTCACCTAACGAAGGTTTGAGCTCATTTAGAAACTGTGGCTCGTTGATTTTACAACTGAAAAACATCTGCTTTTTTAAAACTACAAAATAATATGATACGATATTGATAAATGACGTCTATATCAGCCTCAAAAATCCAGTATGGTGTGCTTTCAAATAAAATGCCTTATATCAGTCTGGAGAATGAGAAGTGGTGGCAAATGTTCAAATAATTTCATCTGTTCAAAAGTATAATGACGCAGATTTTCTTAAACATCGAAGCTTAACTATTTGTTACCCGGCTGTGTCTTTTGCTATTCTGGATGAACATACGAACACCTTCAGCGACAGACTGACACAACCGGGGTGCAACAATCAGACACCGCACACGAGCCTTCCTCCCACTGGCTTTTAGTCTGTACAATGCCTCTCGCACTGCTGCACACTGACAGTGGACACTGACAGGGGATTATTATCATATACCTCAAACTCACTTCACCGTTTCTATTTCAACTTTCATACAGTGCACTTCTCTTTTCATTCTGCATCGTTACTACACTCCACGGAGCCTCTCTGTACAGTTTAACTTGCATTTAATTGAAAATATTGTAACCACACTGTGATGAATGCATTGCTCCCTCATTTGCACATTGCACCTTTCTTTATTTCTTTATTTTTCTGCTTTTTCATTTTAGTTTGGTATGCATGTACATTTAAATATATATGTACATAGAGTACATTTGAACTCATTTACTCACATATATCAAACATCACAAGTACAAAAACTGCCATTAGAATACATACAGTTCTATCACACCTTCTTTGATGGACGTTTAGGAGGATGTGGGCAGGTAAATAAATGTCAGTTTCCTGACAATGCACACTGTTAACAGCTGTGTGTAGTTACCAAAACACAAAGGGATTGGATTATAAAGAATCACTATGTTTAAGAATGGTACTGACCACTAAAAAGTCAATTTAGCGTCATTGCATCTGTGATTGCTGTATTCCCAGAAGCTCAATTATACATAAGTGGTCTTTTACCTTCAGCCTGTTATTATAATAACAGGACAGCTGCAGAAATGTGTGGTGCTTGTAGGTGGAAATATCGTGGATGGGGGTGGGGGAATCTTTGGAGATGGAAAAGTTATTAGATGGATTTTTTCAACACTAAAAAGAGACACCCTCCATTAGCAGAGGTAGAACATAGCTAAGTATCTTAAGTACAAATTTGAGGTGCTTGTCTTTCAATTGAGTATTTTTTACCTTTAATGCAACTTTATACTTCTACTCGACCGCATCGCAAAGGCAAATGTTGTTCTATTCCTGCAGTACATTTGTCTGACAGCTTTAGTTACTTTTCACTTTACTATTTTCAATACCTCTCCTGTCTAGTGAAGCTTCTTTTAAGTTAGATTTTTCTGATAAACCGAAGAAGTAGTGTTCCTTTATGTGTTGAAAATATCCTGCTCCTTCTTAAAACAAAATAAACTATTCAAACCCTCCTTGGATCAGCTGGAAAATGCATTGCACACTCGCATTCACAAAGCTGAAAACATTTTTCTTTTTAGAGAGTGGTCGTTCTTACAGGAAAGTGCCGCTGCAAACATAAAATGATCTTACAGACTATGATGCACTGATGCAAATTAAATTACTAAACAGTGTAAGTATAAAGTAGTTCAAATGAGCTCAATCTAAAACACCTACAGCAGGAAATATACAACAAATACATAAAACATCATACGTAAAGTAAAAACACTGACGTTTTTCTGCACAATAAGTACTTTTTAAGTACCTTTAAAAGCAAATGTTGCTGAAATACTTGAATGCTTTTGCTGAATGTTTTGAATGCAGGACTTCAACGCACAGTGGAGCATTTTCACAGTGTGGCATTCGCACTTTTACTTCAGTAAAAGATCTCAGTACTTGTTCCAGTACTGCCCAATAGAAACCAAGGAGCACCAGAGGAAACTACTCATGACAAACAGGCTTGCTGGTTTAAAACACATCTTTAAAGGGAAGCAGTAAAATGTTTAAGTCCACTGCCTATCTACAGTAGTAATGTACAATTTACACATTCATGCAGCAGCAAAATTAATACAGAAACATCAGATATAAAGTAAAACACTCACAGGGAACATTTTACTGCACAATGAGCACTTTTTAGTACTTAAAGCACATTTTGCTGATAATACCTGAATCCTTAAATGTAAGGTTTTCAATGCAGGACTTTTAGTTGCAGTGGAGAATTTTCACAGTGGGGCAGTAGGACTTTAAATGGCAACCGGTGGAGAAAGTGGGCGTTCGAACCTGCTGAGCTTAACCAAGTAAATTAGTCAGTTTCTGGTCCAATCGCAAAAACAAAAAAAGCCTGTCATGTCTTCCTCACTCAGCCACCTCATCACAACTTCTCCAACAGCACAAGAAACATAGATAATACATTTGTCTCACAGCTGTAGTCACTTGTGAGATCACTATTTTTACTACCCTTCCTGTCCAGTGAAAAAGCTAAAGATTTGTGATTCTCACACGACAGCAACGTTCAACATTTGATGACCTTACAGACCACGATGCACTGATGCAGATTAAACTATCTACCAACTTTTTACAGCAAATTCTGATCATAACACTTTTCAAAAGGCTTTCAGTGCAGGACTTTTACTTACAGTGGCGTATATTCTCATGGTTGCATTTGTATTTTCACTTAAGTAAGGAAGGAGCACCAGAGAGAGGAAACTAACCATGCTAATCAGACTTGCTGGTTAAAACACATCTTTACTGGGATCCAGTTTTAACCCACCAAACTTAGCCAAGTTAAGTTTCTGGTCCATTCAGAAAAACAAACAAAAAGCCTGTCGTGTCCTCCTCATCACAACCTCTCCAACAGCACAGGAAACATACAAACTGTGACTCTTTGCAGGCGACCTACACAGCCACCTAGCTGGTGATCAAGTGAGCAGCTACTTTCTGAGCAGATCTGTCGTTAGCATGCGAGCTAACAGAGGTTTCCACAGACAGAGTCAACCGCAGGGAGCTTTGAAGTTCCTCCTGCTCCCCCAACAAGCTGAAGGTCGCCCTAAACACTTGGCACTGAGGTGTTTAATGAGCAGACAAAGGTGTGACAGAGGAGGGGAAAGAAGACTGGTGCGATTTGAATGATGAGAAACTGTGAAAATGTGAGCTAGCAGCAGCGATATGAGATGTGGACAGAGAGCAGCCTTACCTAAAAAAGAGATTATTAAAGGAGTTTGATGCCGGACAGCAGCCGCGGTTGGTTTCTGTGGGTCGGCGGGGTTAAAAGAGTCCTGTTTTGCCTCAGGCTGAATCAGGGTCGGACCGGAGAGAGGCTGAACTGAGCTGAAGCGAGCTGAGCTGGGCTGTGCTGAGCTGCCTCGGAGTCAAAACACCGACTGGAGACAGCTCGGGATGTGCTCTCACTGGAAGGATCTGCAAGTACCGCGAGAGAAGACGAGATCTCCGGCGCGTCCACCAGCCAATCACGATAGAGGTGAGCTGGAGCCAAGCCAGTGCTTAAAAACAGGAAAAAAAGTTAAAAACAAAACAAGGATAGAATAAAATAAAATAAAATAAGATAAAATTAAATAAAATAAGTAGAGTCGAAAAAATAATTACAATAAAATAAAGAAGAATAAAATAGAAATTAATAATGAAAATAAAATAAATAAATAAAAACAAATTAAAGTAAAAATGAAATAAATAAAATAAAAAGAAAATGAAAGTATAATGAAATCAAATGAAATAAAACAAAAAAACAGGTAACATAAGATAAAATAAAATAAAGTAAAGATATAATAAAATAACATAAAATGGAATAAAATAATTGAAATTAAATCAGTAGACAAAAATAGGATAAAAATAAAATCAAATAACATAAAATAATTAAAATAGAATAGAATGAAATGAAATTGAACATAAAAAATCAAAATCAAAAAAAAAAAATAAAAAATAAAATGAAAAAATACTAAAATAGAAATCAAATAAAGTATAGACAATAGAAAAAAAATCAAATTAAAAGAAAAAAATAAATGAAAATTTAAAAAATAAAATAAATAAATAAAAAAAATTAAAATTAAAGTAAAAATTAAATAACTAAAATAAAAATATAAATGAAAGTAAAATGAAATCAAATGAAATAAAACAAAAAAACAGGTAACATAAGATAAAATAAAATAAAGTAAAGATATAATAAAATTAACATAAAATAGGAATAAAATTAATTAAAATTAAATCATTAGAAAAAAATAGGATTAAAATAAAATCAAATAACATAAAATAATTAAAATAAAATAGAATGAAATGAAATTGAACATAAAAATAATAAAAAATAAAATAAAATGAAAATATACTAAAATAGAAAACAAATAAAATATAGACAATAGAAAAAAATCAAATAAAAAAATTAAATGAAAATTTAAAAAATAAAATAAATAAATAAAAACAAATTAAAGTAAAAATGAAATAAATAAAATAAAAATAAAATGAAAGTATAATGAAATCAAATGAAATAAAACAAAAAAACAGGTAACATAAGATAAAATAAAATAAAGTAAAGATATAATAAAATAACATAAAATGGAATAAAATAATTAAAATTAAATCAGTAGAAAAAAATAGGATCAAAATAAAATCAAATAACATAAAATAATTAAAATAAAATACAATGAAATGAAATAGAACATAAAAAATCAAAATAAAAAATAAAAAATAAAATAAAAAAAAAAAAAAAAAAAAAATGGAAAAAATACTAAAATAGAAATCAAATAAAGTATACACAATAGAAAAAAAATCAAATGAAAAGAAAAAATTAAATGAAAATTTAAAAAATAAAATAAATATTTGAAAGTTGTGTAGTCTTTAAACAGCACAGTGAATTAAATAATTATTTCTTCAGCTCGGCACAATAAGTGCATGATAATCATCTGCATAATGTCAAATGATTGACACACTATTACCATCCGGTAATGACCCCACCTGCATTGAAGAGTAACCTACACTCTGTGGTGGAAATGCAAATTGGATCTACGGTTTAGGTACTTCTGGCCAAAGGTAGCATATCCTATACCAAAACTACTTAACAAAAGTGTTTAGTGGAAATGCAGCCAATGAGAACATGATTCTGGATGTCTCTCATATTTATAATGTGGCATCTGGTAACTATGTTCCCACACCCTCCTTTTGTTATTGGCTAAGAAAAGCCATAATTGTAATGAGAATAAAAATAATCGTAATTGACTGTGCCCAGTTCAGGGATGAATCTTAATGACACAGGTTGTATAGACTGGACTATATGATTGAAGTAACTTTAAGAGCAAAAACAATTAATACACCCTCAAATGCCGTATAGTTATTAATTGACTTAATGAGTTGATCCAAACAATCCTGTTTTTCAAATTTGTGACTTACTTTCTTATTTCACTTTGGAAAGCATCACATATCTTGCACAGCACTCTGATATTATTACATGTATTGCCTTACATCTCACTTCTGCCTCTCACCATAATGCATTATTCACTTTGTTCAGACTAAGCCTCGCTCACTGTGTCTCTCGGGTTGAAAAGACTCGGCATGTAAAGCTTGATTCCACTACGCTTGGTAATAAACCAAGGTTGTTCGTGACATTGTGCTGCATAATTGTAAATTCTACAATGAGAGAAGATACCTGTGGGAGAAGTAGTTTGAGATCTTCATAAAAAAAGTAATGGCAAAAACTGAAGCCTGGCTTATAACATTCTTCCTGATCTTAATTCAACCCTTCCTGTTTATCCTTTTAATTCATTATCTTTTTCCATGTTGTCCACATGCTTCCCCTCCTTGAACCGCCACCTTACAGTGGAGGGGTTTGTGTGCCCGAATGATCCTAGGAGCTATGTTGTCGGGGGCATTACGCCCCTGGTAGGGTCTCCCATGCAAAGGTCAGGTCCTAGGGCCAGACTTCACAAGCCCATTTTACATGAACATCAAGGACCGTTACGTCGCCCGGATCTCCATGGAGCCACAGACTGTATGCTTACTCACCACCTGTCGGCTGGGGCCTGACACCCAACTGCAGGAAGGTCTGGCATGAGGGAAGGTTGATCATCTTTGTTTAGCTATGATGTACCGGGAAATACCGGCTAGAGATAGGTGTGGGCTTGCTTAACCCAGCTGTGTTTTAGCTGTATGTGCATGTGTATCTTCCTTTACATTTGTCCTTGATAGTGCTCCGGCTTGCTGTTATTGGACTTCGGGCCGAACAGCAGTCCACGCGCTGTGAACGCAGAACCCTAGGAACGGGCAGACTCGGCCCTGAACCCTGAGCGGTGTTCTGTTATTGGACTTCTGTGCTAGAAGAATGCAAGCTGGAGTCAAATATACTTTGCCAATATGGCTGATTCAGATTCTTATTGTGAATTCAAAGATCAGCCTGGAGCATAATTTATCCTGGACCATTGATTGGGGCCACGCAAGGTCTTGGTTATGATTTTAAATGTGGAATCAGCCCTGTGACAGACTGGTGACCGGCTCTGAACACTGCAAGGGGAGGCAGGCCAAGCAAGCTCTCCTGGAGGCAAAAACTTGCTCTCAGTTCAAAGTATCCCACGCTTCGCTGCAGCCCTGAAAAAAGATGTTGTGGGGCTGTCTTGGCTGATGCATCTGAGAAGGCCTGGACTGGGGACCTTGTGGCAGGATCTCCTCAATCCACCGGGGTGGAAAAAATTGCACCTGTCCCACGTTATTGTGAACACTGGAGGTGCCTTTGGGGACAGTGGGGTGGATCAGTGGAGAAGTCCCTTCCCTCGTGGTATTCTGTGGGATGATTAAGGCAGAGTGTACTGCGGTATTTTTGACGGGTATGAGGAAACACCATTGAAAGGCTCAAATGCGTTACATAAAGTGCAATTTCAAGCCTTTCTCTGAGCTCTAATGTCTTTTACATGAGGCTGCAAACGGATATTTCAGAAAAGACTTAAATAAATGAGACATTCCCCTCTCCACAGTACACGCTGATGCCATATCTTATGAAATACACCATGAGAAAGAAGAAAGGACGATGATATCACAGGCAAAACACCTCAGGGTACAGCACGTGCATGATGCAAGACAGCATCATCTCGCCACTGGAAAAAAAAAAACTCTCTAAGGTTATGATTTTAAATGTGGAATCGCTCTCATACTGAGAAAGAAGAAAGGACGATTCACACAAAACACCTCAGCTGTCACTGTGAAAAAAAAAAACTCTCTAAGTGTCTTATATCCCCATAGTTGACTATCTTATGCAAATACACCATGAGAAAGAAGAAAGGACGATGATTTCATCAAGGCAAAACACCTCAGATGCACGTGCAATGCAAGACCATCATGCCACTGTCTACATAAAGCAATTTCAAGCCTTTCAGAAAATGGCACCCCATAATGAAAGGCTTTTACCCCTCTCCACAGTACACGCTGACTATGCAATTCTTCCCCAGTAATGCCTTCACGGAATCCTTTACATTTGCTATAGAAGGCTTTCTGAGGAACCTCATTAAAACCACTGAGTATATATCATTAAAACCACTGAGTATATATTCACCATCTTCCAGAGTCTTCTGGCGTTCTTTTGGGAATAGGTCAAAGTTGCACTGAGAGAACTCAAGCTTCCCTTCTTTGTGTGTGATATGTGTGCTGCAGAAGAAATGTCTGACATTCCTATCATTCACAATATAAAAAAACCTATAGAAAATCTATATGGGAACTAATGTCACATCAAGGCATGGCTGTAAGACACAAAGGGGACTGAGTATACAGGGTACTAGAATGTGGATGCAAAGAGGGGCCCATAGAGGATGCCAGTGTATAGGGTCCAGAAATTTTGTATTATACTACTAAATCAAGGTGCTGTCAAAGCTCTTGAGGTAAGATATTGTCTAAGTTGATGAGTTCTTAGCCACAAGGCCGCATGGCTTTAGGATGTCAGTCTCTATCTCAACAAATATTGGATGCACTGTTTTACATTCATGGTCCCCAGAGGATACACTCCTACACTGTAAAAAAAAACTGTAATACTACAGATTTTTTTCCTTTCTCATTTTATTTTACAGATTTTTTCTGTATTTTTCAAACACATGAAAATATCAGTAAAATTACTAGAATAAACTGAATTTACAGGTGTAATGTAAAATAACATGAAAAACTGATAACTGTTAATAAACGTGTAATTTTTTTTATTTTCACATAAAAAGGCTGTTAAAATACATTTGCAAATGTATTATAATTTCATAAATGTTATTTTTTATTGAAGAGATTAAATTGTAAAATTAAAGTTTGACAATATAATTTCTAAAATTAGATAAAATTTGTGACAATTAAAAGTTGAAGATATAAGTTTTGTAATACTTTTGCAATAAAGTCATGTAAGACTTAAAACATAGATACTGTAATATCATACTGTACGTATTGATTGAAAGTTGTAAAATGAGTGCCTATAGTTAACCGCTAAATATTTATCTAACTTTGTCTTCATGTTGTTGAGAGTTGGGTAGCAACTAGCATAGCTAATGTAGTACAGTTGAAGCGGTGTTAAAGCATTACCCCTTTTACCAATATAGCTACTTACACAATAGTTAGTGATAAATACACATTTCCTTGAATTTTGGCAGATTTTGTAATTGAGATATCTCATGCACTGACATACACCTGTTTTTTTTCTGTCTCTCACTTGTCATAGTTGTGGTACTTATGTGAAAACCCTAAAAGATTTTGATTGCATGAGTTACTGATATGTAGCTTAATGGATGTATGGACATTAGCACAGGCTGCATTCATGCAGGTAAGATATTGCGGTGAACCCGCAGCTTGTTAGACAGCAGCAAATGAAAACATAAAATGGTTTGATGTTATTGGTGGTTGTAGATTTTCTCGGTTTAATAGTATGGGATTCAGAGTATTTACTGAAAATGTGTTCTAATAAATTTAATCTGGTAAGAGATTTCGTGTTCCTTGTGTTATTCTGCCTTGTGTTTCTTGTGCTCCTTGCGTTGTTTGTGTTCCTTGTGTCCTCCTTGTCTCTTGTTCCCAGTGTCCTGTGTTCGTTGGTTCTTGTCTCCTGCCCTTGTATTTTACTCTACCAGTTCTGCTCACTTCCTGTTTTATTTTGTATTCCTTCCTCCCCTCACATATCTGCCACTTGACTTCCTGTCCTTGTGTGTTTCCCTGCCTCTGATTATTCTGCTCCTCCCTTATTAGTTTCACCTGTCCCCTGTTAGTCTCCTCACCTGTTTCCACTTCCCTGTCCCCCACAATGTGTATATACCAGTCCATTTCCTTTGTACCTTGTCATGTCGTTTGTGTAACCACCTCTAGTGCCCGCCTGTTCCTGCCCGCCTGTTCCTGTGCAAGCCTAATTAAGAGTCTTATTCATCTACTCTGCCTCTGGCCTCATCTGCATCCTGGGTCCAAACTTCACTTTGCCCTGCACCTACCCTGACAGTTTCTCTCTTGTGTGTATGTACAACAAGAAGTTCTCCAGTGGACCAGACCATTGTGAATGACTGTCTTCAGTGATGCTGTTGTGTTGATGTTTGCCTCCTATTATTGCCTGAACATCTTCTACCCAGCAGTGCACTTTATACATTGACACTATGCAGATACTTTTAGGAAAAAGTATATTACAGTGTACTATTTATTATATTTTATTCAACAGATACCTCTTCAAGAACCCGGACAAGAGATCAAAAGTGGAGAACACTCCCAAAAAGCAGCTGACAGTCCAAAGTCCAAAGGTTCTTACCCTGATAACAAATTGAGGACTATGAATGGCGAGAGTAAGAGGAAGCTAACACCAAACACAAGCAGTAGTTCAATGTCTGTGCCATCCAAGTGCAAGATTTTTTTTTTCTGCTGTTTTGTTTGAAAGTAAAATTAAGAGTATATAGCCATTAGTCATTTGTTTAATAACCATCTTCGGATATTTTTCTAAAGGTAATTCTTTTTTTAATAGGTTGACATACTTTTTTTTTTTTTTACATTGAAGATTTTTATGTAAAGTTGCATGTAAAACCTCAGATACTTTTACTAGAGCAGTGTTTGACCCTATTTTTAGGTTATTGTTTTTACAGGTC
>JAKKUS010001081.1:0-28586 GCA_023238725.1 Scortum barcoo
TGCAGAGGAGTAATAAACGTCCGTCTTTCCATTCATGGGTGAATTATTTCATCACTCTGAGCATTTATTGTCTAAAGCTGCGAGCGGATACAAACCCCTGAAATGTTTGAGGATGTGTTTTCTATACACTTGCACACCCTCGCTCACATTAATATATGATGTGACACACGCTTTTATTATCCACTTAGCTCATGCTGACAGATGTTGTTCCTTTATCTCTTTTCCATAGTATCTGTCTACTTGCTTCCCCTCCAGCTCTCTCAAACTATACATTTTCCTTATCACACGCAGACAGATCATAAAAAGAAACACACATAATGATATTCTGCAGTGTTAATCTAGTTTTATGACTATACAGCCAAAAAAGCCGCGTCTTGTGCTGTCCCCCCCCCACCCAGGATCGATCAATGAGCTTGTTAGGATGACATTGACGGTTACGAATCAGCACAAACATTCACAAGTAAAAAATCAATCGCGTCAAAATACTTGAAAAATTGATCGATAACGTCGGTAGGCCTCGTCGGCTTCACATGCACGTTTACGCTTGTTGCACTCTTTTCAATAATATTTTAATCGAACGCTCGCCGTTTTTTTCTTCTCCTCTGACTGTGATGTGCTTGAAAACACGTTTGACAGTTTTGGTTCATATGCACAGACTTGATTGAATTATCCATTTCAAAAACAATATTTTTTTTTATTTAACAATTAGCATCCTTTATCTACATAGAAAACAAACAATAAAACAGCCTCAGTTCCCTGCAACGACCAATTCAGGGAAATGGCCCTGGCCCATTTTGCCCCAGCTAATTGCAACTGATTGCTCGCTTAAGAGAAGATGCCGTGGCAGGTTGCCGCTGATTTCACCGGGGGTGCAGCCGTTGACAAGAAACCACACTGAGTTCAAAGCTGACAGTTGTGGCTGAGTGTTTCCAACCCACTAAGAGGGAAAAAAAATAGCCACAAACAAGCAGTGATATCCTCCTGAGGGGCGAAAAAAGCCAGCAATAACATATGCATGAATAGTCTGAATGTGCAGATGTCAATAACCATTATGTTGCATTGTGTTTGGTGTGTGTATGCACGGCTATTAGAGATGTACAAGTATTGCACTGCATTTACAGTAGTTGGCCTCAGTGGAAAAGTAGAAGCTGATGAGCCCAATATGCGCTTTGACTGCTGCTTTGTCTGCTTCTTTTTCCTGCGTCTGTCTGGCTCTCACACCATTTGTGAATTCAATAAAAAGCTGCTATCACGGTTTCAGTTAATCATCGCACCTTTAATCAGCAATTTATCCGTGTGATGTTTAAGTAACTCCCCGGGTAATGGTTTGAAAATCAATAAAAGGCTCTTCATCAGACCTGAAAAACATCGATAGGCTCGACTTACGGAAATGCAGCTTTTCTTTCACAATGATGAATTCAGATATATAAACGCTGTACATATACAGTCTAATTATCTGCCATAAATCTCTTCAGCTCAGGGGCAGATAATGACTAGAAATAAAACCTGTGAGGAGAACAGAATACAATGCTTGGAATAAAAGCTGTGGTGTTCGCAAAAGTTAACTGAGTCTACAGCCAAAAGACCTCCAGCGTTTCTGCCAGGAGCTCTGTTTAATCATCATCTATAGTTCTATATATAGTTTAAAAGGTGTAAATGCTAAGTGTAGCACAATCAATACTTCCAAACAGACTGCACTAAACACTAAAGTTTAAAGTGATAGATTGTTCATAAAGAGAGAGATGCAACATACGACAATAACCTACATCCTGACAGCAGCTCGAAAGACTGATTGATTCCTCTCAGGAAGAAAGCAAATGAGTAAACTGTTTCTTTAATGGTGACTTCGATGGTGGTAAAGTCACTGGGAATTTTCAATAATCACGCCCCTCTGCCCTTACAATGATTTGCTTTTCAGCTGACGACATTGGTTTATAGATTAAAATGATCACATCCTGTTTCAGCAGGAATTACACTGAAAAGTTGGTGAAATGGTCTTTAACCAAAACCACACACTCAGCTGACATGCTGAACCGCTTGCTGCACCTCTCTATCCCACACACACACACACACATTGAACATTACAGTCTTGTACAAACAACCATACACACACATGCACAGCATATACGACATTGTGTAATTGCAGGGCTAAACAAACAGTGGAGATTTGCATGACTACAAACACCTCAGGGAAACCTGCTGTGTGTGTGTTTACATTTATGATCAGTCATGCAGGTATGCAGGTCTTGCTAGCACATGCAGAAGGGGGAGCGCATAGACAGAAAAACCTGTGTATGAACTACACACCTCTCGTGTAAAAGAGATCATATCTAACACACACACACAGTGATGATGGATGGGACTGCTGAGGGAGAGACAGGGAAAAAAAAGGGGGAAAAAAAGAGACTGAGGAGTGAGGAAAGACAAGAATTAAGAGGGGAAGATGTAAGTGGGAAGAATTTGATTTGCTTTTGTAATCATCTACAACATTTTCAGTCCAAATAAATGATATAAATTGGACTTGAAGTCGCCTAAAACACGGGATGTTTTATGTATTAGATCAACAGTGACTATCTGTTTGTTTATATGTCAGCTTAAAGCCGCATTAAACACGTCTTTATTTGCCTGTCTGAAATTCTGAAATTGGGAGATGACCAGAAAGGAGTTGAGAGAGAGTTAAAGGGAGCAAGAAGAAGTAGATTTCTTTCGAAACAACGTGGGAGGTAGGAGAGGGAGAAAACAGTCTGCGGCGCCATGTCACACCTCCTCCCTCCTTGTCGCGTGCCACCAGCGCGGTCTGCTAGTCCGCCACAGCACATCGCACTTCGAATGAGAGGGAGAAAGACACAGCAGGGGCGTCCATATGGTGGAGGAGGAGGGGGGGGATGGATGTATAAACATAGGGAGCATGAGACGGAGAAAGCGCTGTCGTCTGCAAAAAAAAAATTACAAAAATTGGAGGGGGTGCTGATGGCTTTACGCTCTGTCTGCCTGGTCTCTGCGGTGACACGCCGAGGTGAGAGGTCAAACTTGTTCTTCTCCATTGATTGTCTGACTGGGGGAGCTCGTCCCCCCGCTATTAGACATCCTCTCTAACATCTTTCTCAGCTGAACATGCTCTGCTGGCATGAATGATAAACAGTGGCAGACTCGGGAGGAATGAGTCAGAGAAAAAATATCTTAATACCAATACAGCACGCAGTGATTTAAGTAACCTCTTCTATGTTTTGGTTTATTTTAGCCATTACATTATTCCACCACGGTATTCCTCGAGTCTTTTCTCTCCTCTTTTGATCCTTTCAGCAGCAACTATGCATGCCGTCTCTTTCTGTTTGCTGTCAGGCTTCCTCGTTTCCTTTTGGTTCCTTCAGTAGCGTCTTCAGTGCAGTTTCCGACTGGTTGGGCAGCTACAGTTACAGTACTGGAGACTGTTGTTTAATGGTCGTAAAAGTAAATGGGGTTTGATTCTAAAGATTTCATGGGGCAGCGAACAGAGAGGCGGCTGGTGTACCTGTTTACAGTGCAGCCAAACAAACTCACGTTGTTTTAATGAGTTCAGTCAATAATCAGCCATTTCCTACAGTGCCATGAGGAAGTTTCAGTATAATGTGAAATGCTGATGATGATTTTTTTGGACATATTTTCCTCAATCATGTCAAAACCAGTTGAATGCTTTTAATATGGAGCAGCATCATGATTGCAACTTTAAATAGTAAAAACCAACCGCGTAATTCACATTATTTTCATATATTTTGTGCATTTCTTTAGAGGCTTTTGACTGTTGACATTTTTTTAAGGAAATTTCTGATTCTGTTTCTGAACTGAAATAAAAAAGGAGGCGAGGTTCTCACAAGACATCCATCATCCTTTCGCATGTCTTCTTTTTTTCCCCACAGGGGACACTTTTCTTTCAACTTTTAATATTAAAACATTTTTAAACTGCATATCAGGTAGATAGAAACTCCACCTTCCACTACTTTTACCCTTACACATCAGCCTCTTCTCCTTGTATTCCCAACCCATACCCCCTCTCAGCTTGCATTATCTTCGATTCCCTGGACTGCCTCCCTGAGCTTTCCATCCAAATCTCTCCAATTTTCTCCGCTCCTTCATCTCTCTCCCTGTCTCTCCTGTCATCTCCTCCCCTTCCTGTTCCTCTTCCTCTGATATGCATTCGCTTCACGATTGCCCCTCTATCTCCGCAGCCCTGCTCCCTGCTCCTCCACTGCCCATCATTTATTTCTTCATTGACTCCTGAATCTGTCTCCTCGTTATTTCCTCCCTAGCCTTGGCCGGCCTTTTTTTTTTCCCCATTAATCTTCCTTCCTCCAGTGGTTGGTCAGCATCTGTTACAATCGGACTAAAATATTTTGATGGGCGATTTGAGGCCACGCTTGAAGGAGAACAAATGTTGCATTAGACAGGAGACTTGAGGGAAAAATAAACTGATGGACTAAATCTGTTTTGTGTAAACTCTTTGTAAAGGCCTCAGAAATGTGAAAAGCTAAGTCAATAAGCTGGTAAGAATAGTGTTTTTGGGCTAATTTCAGAGCACAAGTCAAAGTAAAACCAACACAGTAAATAAGAAATTCCAATTCTAAGCTTAAGTCAAGCTCTAATTTCCATTACTGAATGACAACAGCTGCTAACAATCTGCAGGGTACAGAGGCCTCTGACCTGTGTTTAATACTTCACAGCGAGTTTCACTCGCTCATAAATAAATAAATGTCTGCAATCAATCATCATGACACAGTGAAGGCAGAAACGTATACTGGAAGCATCAGACGCATGAATGAATGCATACCTGGAAAGCTTGTTTTCAACGCTTCAGTGCCTTAGATTTATTTTTTTTTGCAAGCTTAGCATCTGTGCAGATACACGGACAAAATATGAATGGCCCGTTAGCGGTGCTGTCCAGTCATACGCCATCGTGGCTCTAAGAGCCACCAGCTGTGTGTACTACTTGGCACATTGTGAAGCAGAGACGGGGGAGCTCTTCGGGGAAGTCAGCGACTCTAATAATGATACGCTGGCAAGAAAACCTACTCACTGCATTGATACATTTTTTTTCAGTCCAGTCTGCCTGACAAAGCTGCTTTTAATGAATGATTCTTAATGAGCCATGATTTACATCCAGTGTTCGTTACACATGCAGTAACAATAGATGTCTGTACATCCATGGGCACATTGCAAAAGTGAACCACTGATATTTCATACTTTGACATACCAGTTTGCCAAACAGTTGACGAATATGGCCTAAAAAACGGGGTTCAAGCTGTAGCCTACAGCTAATTCACTCTACGACAAGATTATACAGGGTCCACAGTATGCAGTGTCAGAATCTGAAAACCATAAATTGAACTAGCATTACTAAGCCATGATATCTTAACCATCCATGAAAAAACAAGCAAAACTTGAGTGTGAGATTCGGGTAATAAACACAGGAAGTAGGACTCAAATGCAAACACCGACAGTATCGCAGTGTCTAAAGG
The DNA here is from genome assembly GCA_023238725.1 of Scortum barcoo. NCBI lineage: Eukaryota > Metazoa > Chordata > Actinopteri > Centrarchiformes > Terapontidae > Scortum > Scortum barcoo. The sequence goes on from JAKKUS010001081.1 coordinate 5,493, forward strand.
CAGTTTGTTCAAGGTCAGTCAGACTTCAGGTTGTGGACAGGTGGGCAGATTGGTTCAGGCAAGCAATCTCGGGAGAATAGGAAGAGTGTCGGTAAACAGGTGACTGGTTTTAGGGGAAGTAAGAGGACAAGCCACATTACGAATGGCAGGTAATGTCATCCAATCCACAAAAACTGCCTTATTTGTAAACACTGATTAAAAACTGGGTCAAAAGATTACAATCTTTAATGCAAATGGTCTGTTTATTGGAAACTTTTTACTTTGTGAAGCACAAGGGCATAAAACCTAGTTGAAAATCTGTTTAAACTGATGGACTCCTCTTTGTGGTGAAAATGGGCAAATTAAAAAGGTGGTTCACCATAAAGAACTAATCAATTAAATCCTTATTAACCGGCTTATTATGCAAACTTAACGTTGAAAATTCATATCAAGCTGATTGCTCCCTGTAGAGAGAATATTGATGAACACATAAACATACCTCTTGATGAGTCCTCCTCATGTCTTTACTTTGCGTCAGTGCTGCAGACAGCAGTAATCACCAGAAAAATACTCCTTCCTGTGTTTATCCTGCACTGTTGACACTTTTTTTGTTGGCGATGAAGCCAAAGAGCAAAAGTAATTAAGGAACTGCGCGGTGAGAAGTGGGCCCGAACTGCTGATTTGCATTTGTTTATGCAGAAAGACTGCCGAGGCAAACACAAGGCACCTTTATGTCTCTGCGGGGGAGGGAGGGGAGGGGGTGTCACTTCCCACGAAGAGGGGAACATCTTTTATTAGACTGCGAGGAGGTAGCACATTCGGTGTACAGAGCTCTGGAGCGTGTTATCCTAGGAGATGTATAGAAAGGTGTCAGAAGGCAGCAGTAGCAGCTGTTGAACATTTTTTTTATACCGTGGAAGGTCAATCTGACAAGTTGGAAGAGCGGGGAGAACAAGAGGCAGGGGTCGGACAGTAAACGTGGAGAGACCAATGCCTGCAGGCTTGGAGAAGCGGCGCTCCAAGTGGATCTACTGTTGATTTACGGGTCGAAACGCAGTTGAATGTGATATTGCGCTGTGAATTGCTTTTTGCGGTGATTGAGCAGCAGAGGACAAGATGGGAGCTTTGTTCTGTCGAGCATGGAGTTAGTTTCCCTTATTCTATTTATAACTCGCTGCTGAATACCTCACCAAAAACTTTATATTGAGATACTGAAGATTAGATACTCACACTACTCACGACAACTCACTACACATGTAGGCTTTAAACATAGGCATCTGACACATTTGAATCATCTTCCCTTGAAATCTACTTGGTTAGACTTAAGGTGAGATTGAGGTTTGGGTTAAAATAACTCCTAGGTAAAAGGTAGGGTACGATCAGGTCATGGTTTCAAGATGGTTTCAACATTTCATTGGCTTGTCAACCACCGGAACGAACGCCTCCCTCTGCATGTGTGCAGACTGCCGCTGATACAACACAATCCTCCAAATTAGCAAACATGGGTGTGTCGGTAAGTTCAGTATCTTCCTGTCAGCCAGCTTTTTGGTTGTTGTTACTTCTGGAGGGAAGAGTTGGGAACATATTGAACATTTGGTTCAACGGCAGAGAAGCTGCAGAAGTTGTCCGAAAAGTTCAACAACTTGTGATGTATTTTTTGATACTCAAAAATATCGATTTTCAGTAGAGCAATTCCTTCGAAAGGCGTTTCAGAACTTAAATTCCACCCTCAACTCATTCATCTCTCCATCATTCACCTTCCTCTCCTTGTGGCATCGCCTCTCCTTTTCTCCTTCCCCTTCCTCATCATCACTCAATTTATCTCTCCTGCCGCCCCGTGCCTTCATCACTTGAGCCGCTCATTCGCTCCCTTATTCATCCACTCCCCTTTGAATCATGGCTTCATTGTAATTCCCAGCCTGTGCTCATCCTTCATTTGCCGTGTCCCTCCTCGATCAGTCGTTTCACAGCCCCGCTGTCGTTACTCACTTCATTCATGAGGTTTATGCCACCTCACTTCCCTCATTCCGTCTTTCCTCCCACTGCTCTCGCCGTCACGCTATAATTTTGTTTTTTCGATCGCCTGGAATTAGAGTCGCTTTGCTCACAGAAGACAATAAATGAGCAGGAGTTTGTCTTGGTGTCATAATGATAAAATATGTGGCGAACCCTTGATATTTTCAGCGGAGACCAATAGGGAGAGGACACTGTGACTATGGAAAGCAAACCACCTCTTTCCATCACCTGTGTCTGCCATCCGTCTCCCTCCATGTCATTCTTCTTCATCGCTTGGCATCATTCAAACTGCCATCATCTGTCTCTCTCCCTCCCTCTCTTTCTTCTATGCTTTAATTTTTATCTGAAAGATTATCCCTCGCTTTATTGACTTTATTTTGCATAACTAATGGTTGTGACAATGTGATGGGTGTGATATTTGCACACAAACATGCTGCTTATGTAACTCGCTGCTGCTGCACAGGCTTTGATCATGAGTACATCCTCAGTGTTCGAGGTACAAGCAGATCCAAGCCGGCAAACAGGTGAGGAGGTGGGTGAAAAGGCAACAAAGCTCTCATGACAGCACCCAAAACCAGCCTGACAAAGAGCTAAGCAGCATTTAAGTGTGTGTTGTTAAGTTTATGTTTGGAAAAGATGGGTGGTCCTATCGATAAGCGCTTAATTTGCTTATCAGCTTCTTTTAAACCGTTCCCATCAAACACATAAAATGCACTTATTAATTTTCTTGCAATAAGTCAGAAAAAAAAAGATCAGTACCTTTCTCATATCCATTAAATATAAATTAGCTTAGCTTAATTTATCATATAGACTGGAAACAAGGGGAAGCAGCTCACATGACTTTGTCCAACGATAATAAAATCTTCCAACCCCTACAACAAACAAATTAATTACTGACCATTAAACCACCACATGGATGAGCTGCAAGGATAAGAAACAACCTTAACCTGAACGTTATAAAGAAACTCCATCGTTAATACTCCTGTAAACCTGGACTGACTATTAGCAACAGCAGTTAGCCATGAAAGACATCCTCCACTTCAAAGCAACACACACAAATAATTAATAATCTGTGTCCAAACTCTATGTATATTCATCAGGAGATGAATTATATAATATGTCAAGGCCATCTTCATTCACAACTTGTGCATTCAAACTGCTTCAGCGATAACAAGTTTGCCTGACAAATGTCACATGTCTGACCGACGTGCTCGCCATGGTGATTTGATTACTTCAAATTTAAAGACTCTTTTTGAATTAACCATCATTTTGTCCTCTGCGGTGCTCGGGAGTCACTGAAGTGCCCTTCAACCAAAAGCTGACCTCTCCATCGCGTATTCAGGTGCTGCCCTGCAGCTCACTTTGACTCATCCGCAGAGAGAGAGATTTATTTGCGCTGAAGGCAAATGTGAAAAGCCGGGATCCAATTACCTTGTGTAAAATTGCTAATAAAGTTATCTGCCTCTACAGTGTGAAGGTGGGCGGCGTAGGAACGTGGGGACAAACACGGCAGATAACGCTAATCCTCCAAAACAAGCCAGAGTGCAAAAGTGAAACAAATGCCGGAATGAACACGCGTCCTGATAAGAGGATGGAATTACAGAGAGGGAGCAGTGAAATCCATGTATTCGCTGCTCATCACGTCGAATCCGTGTCGTTTTTTTTTTTTTAATACTGGCTGCTTTTCAATTTGCTCTCCTATGGATAACATTGACACGACTAGCCCTGCATAAGCGCTATCAAAGGCGTCCTTGTGGCAAATAAGTGCGCGCCGTACCGAGGTGCATCAAAGACGTCCTTGCACCAAAATTAAAGTCAGGACACTCGAGAGCAGGGGGAGGTAGAAGAGGTGGAGAGCATCGGTGCAGGTGAGGAGAGACAAGCCTGAAAAGGAAGCAGCAGAGGCGATGAGAGACCGTCCGCTGTGGCTCTTTGATGAAAGGATTGAGGGGAAAAAAATTACGAAAATCAAAATGAAATACGGAGGACGACTTTGAAGTGAGGCTGACCTGTCCGAAGCACTGATGTAAAGTCATTTATTATCACGGTGTTTGCTTTCATCGTAATTTTCTGCCACAATTTCTGACCGTACCAAGGCTGTGACAAATATTTGAACCTACGGGAGATCAAAGGATAACAGGTGAGGACGAGGAGAAGGGAAGAGAAAAGAAGAGAGAGGCGCATATGAAAGACAGGCCCAATTTAAGTCGCGTTGACAAATGATGCTCTTTGTTCATATCACTTAGGCTAGGACGGGACTTTAACACATATATAAAGAAAAGACTGGTGATATATTTTTTTTTTGCAACAAAACCCACGAAAGGAGCATCATTCAACACTCTGACTCCTCTAACCTGCCTGTTCACTCAGCTCCCTCAACATTTTGTCCTACTGAAGACATACATCTTTAAAATATAGCTTCCTGTTTGGAAAAAAAGGGCTCTGTGAAATCCCCCAAAAACAGAGCACTGTAAGTTTCAGCAAAAGTTACTGAGACTGGAATAAATGATGCATCTGGTGGGGCCTGTTTTCAGCAGCAGACTGATGGTAGCAGGATGGTGTTTGCTGGATTGATTCAAAATAAACTACAGTCCCCATGTATTGTAACGAAGGACCATGTCAGCTAAAGCAATGATGTGACTTACTGGCATGTATTCAATCTAGTTTCTGCACAACAGCACTAATAAAATTATATCTACATTTGAATACAAACAATAGTTCTTGGAAGGATAAGTTCATGACATTTATGTTTTTTCATGGGATTTGTTGACACAAGAAATATAGAATATAACCAGACCTATCAATCCAACATTGTTGTGAGCGATCACCTTTATTCTACCATGAGAAATCATATATTACAGCCTTCACAGTCACCTGATCTCAAACCAGCTGAACAGATATGGGAGATTTGGGATCAACGTGTTAGACAGCGCTCTCCTACCATCATCAAAACACCAAATGAGGGAATATCTTTTGAAGAATGATGTTCATCCCTTCAGGAGAGTTCAGAGACTTATGAACTCAAAGCTGTTCATCTGTATTTATAACAACACAGCACACTGGACAACAGGTGCTTCATGTATTGAGTAGCATCACAAACAACCCACAAAGTCTTGAAAGAAAATAAATTCCCATATGTTCTTAAAACAGAAGATTGATGTGATTAATTGTCATGGAAATAGTTAATCTGATGAACTGCGTCTTTGACAATTTCCTCATTATTTTTCCCATTTGCAGATGTAATGTAAAATAGAAAATACATAACGTGTTTAGAATAATCTTAATCAGAGCAATGAGATGCCAAACAAGGACAAACAAGAATCCTGAATGAATTTATCAGCTGACATTAAACGGTCCAAGCTACAACAGCCTTGGTCACTTGTCACAAATCCTAACTGTACTCAGGTCAGCAAACACAACATGTGTCCCAGTTTATAGTAAATACACCAGACAAAAACCCTCTGTGTGTTTGTGTGTATATGCAAGGCAGAAAGAATGACTCAAATCAAGATGAAGGTCACACGCCGAAGCGACTGAGCCTGCAGCCACATATCGCGTGTTTGTGTGCATTTCGGTTCCTCCAGCCAGAGAGCCGAGCAAACACATTCCTAAATCTCTCAGATTAGAGTGAGAGGGCGGATTTGACTGCGCTTATCGACGGCAGAGCGGAGTGTTTCTCACCTAGACAGATGGAGAAACGCACACAGTTACGATGCATTGTTTTGGGAAAGTGTTTGTTTTACCTGGCAATATCTGAGAACGTGTCCAGAAAGTTAGAAACTAACAGTAACTAGTCTATTGTTAGAAACTCTATGACAGCATTGTTGAAGCATTGTCTCTGTTTGGCATGTAGTTATCACTTTCCATATGTTTTTTCTCTTGGCATTTCAAAGATAATTCTGTAATGTACGTGCCGTTTGGCCAAAGATGATTTGGCCTCTTTGGTATTCCTTATTTGTTGCTTTAAAATCCTCACACCTCAAAGCGATGGCTGCCAAGTCGTGATGATTGCCAGACTTTATTTTTTTGACAAAAGCTGCTAATTGACATTCACGCTGAAACAGTCAAGCTAATTGTCATTACGTTAGCTCCGCCATCTGTATTTTTGGCAATGAGGCGGGAAAACACTGGAGGACGTAAATGGAAAAGGGATTACACGGCTTTGAGAAACACGCAAGTCATTCCATTTGTAAAAACTCTGTAAACAGTCACACAGTCTTGCTTTTTTACTTTTCTTTCATTGACCACATTTTAAAAAAAAAAATGTGGTGAGCTAATCACTTATATGACGACCATGAACTCCATCAGCTTCCTTTCCTTCCTTCCTCATTCATCTTGGTCATCAACAGAAAGTTAGTTCACACCGTTTATTCAAAAGGAGTTTTTGTACTCTCGTCTTCTGTCGTTAAATAAAAGCGAATGGAGCAAAACAGCTAATTAGCAATATTAGCTTCCTCTATTTTGGTTTGGCTCCCTGTTCCCACATAGCATCAGTGCTATAAAGACAGCTTGCTACTGATCAACAGTGTAACACATGCAAGGTTGAACATGTTGCGGACAGTTCAGGTGAATTTATTTTAGCCATCATGAGTGAATCATCCACTGAATCGATCAATTTTGCCATTAAAATGTTGTCGTTTGAGCTTAAGTGCTCCTTTAAATCCACCTCAAGATGAATTTAGCAAAACTATCAACAGATGAGCAATGCTGGAAAACACACAGACCACCCAGACTGTTTGGAAAGCTGAGAAATGTATGTCCAACTTTTCTGCTTTTCTCTCCGTCTCAATGTGTAAAAAAATGTGTGTCCCCATATTGCTGTTTATGTGTGCGTGTGTGTGTGTGCTTGCTTCAGTGTGTATGTGCACCAGTGGCACCTTCAAAGTGGCAGTAGGAAGGGCAGGCAGCAGGCATCTGTTCACACAGCCTACCTGCTGACACACACACACAAACACACAGATAGACAGAAGGGAGATGGGAGACAGAAGGGGAGATGGGAGGCACACACACACACACACACACACAGTAAAACCCAGTAAAACCCCAGTTGAACCCCATGCTCCTGTTTGACAGGGTGAATCTGACAGGCTAAGACCTTCCCTGCATGTGTGTGTGTGTGTGTGTGTGTGTGTGTGTACATTAGCTGGCATGCTGTAGTCGGGGGGATGACAGCAAGAGAAATTACACCACAGTGGTCATGTGGTCATCTACACCTGTCCTCTGCCATTAGCTGCTCTTGTTTGTGTGTGTGTGTGTGTGTGTGTGTGTGTGTGTGTTGTAAAAAAGGGGACCTACATTCTGGGCACGCTCTCTCCAAGATGCTTTTTTTTTCTCCTTTACTGTAGCTAATATCACAGGAAGAAAGTGTCTCGACAGGATAGGACAGACAGGATGACAGATGCATCACCGTCCGCGCACACACAAACACACACACTTGCGAATCTCAGCGGTGAAGGCTGAGCGAACAGCGCCCAGGGGCATTGTGGGAACTTGGCACCTGGACGGGGATTCAGAACAAGGCAGGAGATTGTCGAGGAAGTGACTTCAACTCTCAGCCAAACTCATCGATCAGCCCAGACAGTGTTGTTTAGTATATTGACGTTTTGTACACGGACAGACGTCCCACTGGCCCCGTCACTTCCTGGAATATGATGTTAACCTCTCGAGTTAGCATGAACGTCATATTGTACACTGCAATAGTTATACAGGTTAAGAATTTAAATGGAAATAAATACAAAGCTGGCCCTCTTTGATTAATTTAGGCCTGCTTGTTGAAATGGTAACTCTGACTTTAAGACAGATGCTAAAACTTTGGAGGATAAATCACGAATAAAGAAAGTTTTTAATAAGTCTGACTGAAATATTTCAACATTTGCTGGATGGATGCTGGTTAATACTGACATTTAAGGCATTCGCTTGAGAAAAAAATGCCTTGTTTTTCTCAATTAATAAGATTATCATCAAGTGAAAGCATTACGTTTCCATTGGTTACCTGCAAAACTAATGACAAACCCATCAACCTAAATAAACTGAATCTACCTACCTACAGTATAGTATAAGTTTACATGCCCTTTTCTTCTCACAGGGCATCAATAGGCTTGCATTTATCTGTCAACTCGAATCGAAGCTGCAGTTTAGCTCAGTTGCCTGAATTTATTTTGAAAGGAAATAGCAGAGAGCTTCTGTCGATACTATAACATTCCCTAACTCACTTGTGTTCACTCAAAACGAGGGTACTTTTTCCTGATTTTTTAAACAAAACGTCAATGCATAAGGACTCCCTGCAGGTTTCAATAAAGTTGATATCGACTGCAGTTCCTTTTCAATCAGCCTGCACTCGTAGTCTGACTCCGTTTGTTGTCATCGAGTGTAATACAGCAACACGTGGGAAACAGAGGGATGGGGTAAACTGATAGTAACTGATAGGATCAGACAGATAATTTTGTTAGGTGGAAGACAAACGAGTGCGAATAAGAAACTGACAAAAGAGTGGAGCAATTTCCTTCCTCCTCCTCCTCCTCCTCTTCCTACTTCCTACTGAGCTGTCTGTGCCTTCGGGCGAGCTGAAGACAACAATCCCGGAGTGACGGGAATGAAAAGAATGATTCAGGTGGCCAGCTTTGGACACCTGGTCTCTTATTCCCTCGCAGACACTGGGTTTAGGATTTATAGACTGGCAGGGACAGGGGAAGTAAGGTTGAGACAGTAAGGGAATAAGGTACAGTTAAAACTGAAGAGGGAGTCGATAGCGAGAGGTTGGATGAAATTCAGGAGAGGCACTGAAAGAAAAATCAACAGAGAAAGCAGGAACAGAGGGAGCATAGAGGCCAGTACGAGCCAATTTTAAATCAATAAATCCTTATTGCTGTACTCTCCAACAGCAAACAATATCATCACGATTGAAGAGACAAAAGTTCTGCAAACTATCAAGGATGTTTCATCTGATCAAGATAAGTTTCCATCAGCAGCTGCAATAACTGAATATCTAGTCCTCTAACAGAAAGAGACATCACGATACTGCCAAAACTGTCTGATTGGGACTTAATGAATGGATGTGAGGTGGATAAGACCACAGCCAGGGCCTCTCACACTTCATAGCCACACATCCGCCTCATCGAGTTCATGGAGGTCTGATGAAAGTTTAACAAAAAGTTGGATAAGCTTGGAGTCGTGCCAGTAGAATTACACTATGGAAAACGTACGTGCTCAACCCAAAATTTAACAAAGGGTTTATCTATAGAGGTGAAAATTTTATCCTCCCATGGCCTGTGAAATGATTTAATATGCACTATTTGATCCGTAATTTAATTTCACGTTTCATTATACGCTTGCCGGACTCTTTGCTAATTGTCCCATTTGACCTTCCCAAGTTCAAGCAACATATATCTGCAAATTGGCAGACTTTCCAGGATTGTCTGACTAATTTGAGTGAGAGAAAACAAAAGAACTGCAGCAAAACGGCAAAGAGTTAACAACTAAAGCAGCTAAAGAGTCAGTTATTTCACACACGTTAGCATAAACCAAAACATAGCTGGAAATAAAGTGCTAGCAAAGTGCACATTAGCCATCACAACTTTGAGGTAATAAATATGTAAATCTTGCATTTACAGCTTGCTACCCCCTAGTGGCCCAAAAAAATCTGTTAATGCATGTTAAAGTAAAAGGATATCAGTATTAGTATGCAGGTTTTTATATTACTGTTGCATTGTGGCGGGAAAAGAAAATGGATGGATGTTTCGGCAGGCTGGTGGCTGTTGAGGTCTTCATTTAGAGCTGCTGATTCACCTGCTGTTTGAGGAGACGTTACTTTGAGGAGACCTTGGCTGATGTTTAGTTTCATTTGTCTGTCGCAATTTCTTGTTCATCTCCCGTTATTTATTGTCTTGTTTTCTTTCATTCACTGCCCTTGTTATTCTCACACAGTCCCACTCTCTTTTCTCTCAGCATCTGTTGTTTTCTCTCTTTCTTGATTGCCCCCCGAGTCTTTGTGTAATTCCGAAACAGCGAATTTATACGACACTTTGATTTTGCAAGGATTTTGTCTTAATTCTTTTGTTCCTTGCAGTTTTATTTATTTCTTACTTCTTCATGTCTTTCGTCGTCCACTTTTTCTGCATATATATGCAGCCAATGTATGCACACATGCACACTGAACAAATATCAAAGACAGATTAGATATAAGTGGCTCATAATGAGTACTAGCAAAGAGCAATTTATTAGCGTAATCACAATGAGATCCACCATTAAAAACTGTGTTGCCTCAATTTTATTCATCTAATAAACGTAAAATAAACAGAATCGTATAAAAATATGAGTAATAGCGTATTTGTGGTCCCTTTTAGTGCAATTATTCATTGGTAAAATAAATGTTTACTCAAAAGACATTTCTATCAGTAGCAGATGAATATTTCCAGGCTATAACCCATCCGTGAATAACAGGTCATGTAAAATAGCCTCAAAAGAATCAATACAAATAAAAATAAATTTTGTGTTTGGAGTACTTGCCATATAACCGAAAGTCAGGCCGTTGCAGAAGGAGGTCCCTTTAGTGTTCACGCACAACAAACCAAAAGGCATAAACTCATAAAAGCAGACTGCCAAAGGTCTAAGGCGAGGGCTGAAATCATCCTAAGCCCCTTCCAGATACCGTCTGAGCGTTCGCTTTAGGCTGGCTGGGGGCCAGATGCAGAAGGGATCTGACTCGGGAATAGTAGCCGCTCCGCTTTGACGGGCTCGCTCAATCAAATCACTGCGAGGAAGAAACATTTCAGAGGATTTCAAGCTTTTTTTTCCTCCGATGTTTAAGACAAAACGGATCGATTGCGACCCCTTAATCCAACATTCAAGCTTAAACTCTTTCAGTGCTACATGCTAATCTTGTGGTTTTAGCCTTTTTTAAAAGTTTATCCAGGGACAGTTGATTGCCTTTTTGCTCTGCCGTCTGTCAGCTGCACAAGAACAACAGTGGATTGAGGAGGAATCTACCCTAAAGCCACTGGCAAAGGACTCTGTGGTGTCATTTGGTCCATTATTGGGCAATTTTTCTGTACGTTTGTTTGCTATTTTTGGTTTGTATTTACACCTCGGCTTGGAAAACGTAGATGTACGATGTGTTTTAGCTACAATTCCTACTTTTTAAATTCTTACGTTTACATCAAGTCATGTTTTTTCAGCCCGGGAAGGTTCAGTGATCGTATGTGAAGAAATCTACTGGAGAAGGAGCAGAGAGCCCAAAGATCTCCACCAACATGAGCACAAATTTTCAAGATTCAAGGATTTATTGTCAGGTGCACAACAAATTACACTGAACAATCACTGCTGAAGAATTTGAAATTTAAGTCTCAGAGGTCTAAACTTGAGAATTTCATTTCATAGATTTAATAGGTGAGGCTGGAATAAAAAAAACTGCCAATATTAAAATAAATTATTACACTCACAACCTAAAATGAACCCAAAAAAAAAAAAGTATACATCTGTCAGAATCACCTCCGGAGACGACAGCGACCGGTCGATCGACTCGTCAGTAGTTTACTAATTAGAGCGACACATCTCAACTCCTGGATCACATCTGTGAATCTCAGCAGAGCACCGAGCGCCGCCGTCTGTGACGAGGAAATCAAAGGCTAATTACACTTAATGCTGCAGCGGCCTCGACCGATAAATCTGCGAACGAGAGTGTGTGTGAGTGAGTGACATCACCAAAGGTTAAGTACCTGTGATTAATGGACTCACCTAAGCTGGCTTAATGGAGTTTTTATATCGTGGTTTTAACACCGCAGAAGGGGGGGGGGTTACATACTGTCTGGATGGCACTTTTACAGGGTATAGAAACCCCCCGTAACCCCCCCGACAGGTCTGTTCTTGAGCCATACACGCTTTAATGAGTGTGTGTGAGAAAGAAATATAAAAAGGAGAGCGTGAAGGAGTTGTGAGGTTGATGAGCTGACAAGCGAAAAGAGTATTTTGGCTGGTAAACCTCCGATCGGCAGCACATACGGTGGCCTGAGTGTGTGTGTGTGTGTGTGTGTGTGTGTGTGTCAAACTGTCAAACAGCAGTGGAACAGACAAATCCCTAAAGCACATCACCTTCAAAAGGAAGACTATCTAGAGACTGTGTGAACGTGAGAGAGAGAGAGAGAGAGAGAGAGAGAGAGTGTGTGTGTGTGTGTGTGTGTGTGGCAACTGTATCACACACAGTCACACCACAGGAATGTGCTTTAGAGGATAAAGAGAAGGAGGGGAGAGAGGAGGGAGAGAAAAAGGGGATGAGGAGACAAGGAAGGAAGGAGGGGAATGCACAAGGACGTAGAGAAAACAATGAAAGAGGGGAATAAGAAGGATGAGGGAGGGGATGTGGGGAAAGAAAAAGATGAACGAAGGAGTAGGGGAAGAAATAAAAACCTGGGAAGCGAGCAGCGAGGGATGGAAGAGAAAGATAGAAGGAGGGAATAAGGAACAAAAGGAAGGCAGCAGGAGAAAAGATGAGATGAGGAGAAGAAGGGAGGTGAGGGGGAAAGGGAGAAGGAGACAATAGATGGAGGAAGCGAAGATGAGATGGAGGAAAAAATGGAGAGAAGAGATGAATGCAGGAGGGAGGGATCAAGCAGAGAAAAAAATGTAAAAGGAAGGGATGAGGAAGAAAGAGAGGAGATGAGGGTTTTATGGAAAAATACCTAAAGAAATAAAGATAAATTGTAAAATAGTAGGAGTAAGTAGGAGGGGAGAGAGGAAGCGATAGAGAGAAATAAGAAGAGAGGAAAAGACTAAGAAGATGGGAAGAAAGGAAGGAAGGAAATGAGGAAGCAACACACAAGGAGGGAGAGGAAAGAAAAGCAAGGAGACGAGGAACACATTGAGAAGATGTAAGAAGCATGGAGGAAAATATAAAAAGGATAAGAAGAAAAGAGGGATGAGAGGATCTACGCGAGGGAGTGGATTGAATGGAAGGACTGCAAGACATTTATCAGAAAGAAAGAAAGAAAGAAAGAAAGGAAAGGAAAACAATGAAAGTAAAGAAAGAAAAGAAGAGAATAAGAGAGCCATGAGACGCAGGGTGAAAAAGAGGTAAATGATAAAAGAAGAAAATGATAATAGAAAGAGGATTAAACGGAGCAAAGCAAAAAAGAGGAGGGTGGAAGGAAAGATAGGAATTACAGGTAAACTTGAGGAGAAAAAAGCTGGATGACCTGCAGGGGGGGCTGTCCAGGATGGAGGGATTAACTCAACGCTCAAAGGAGAGAAAAAAACAAACAAAAAAAAATCACCGTTTTACATGATTAATGTTTCCCTGAGCCCGCAGGTTAGCAAACACAATCGCCTCGTCTCTTTCATGCTAATCAGATCACACAAACTATAATCAGAGAGAGAGAGAGAGAGAGGGGAGGAAAATTGGCACAAGTGTGGCAGGATTTAGTTAAAACATTATGAATGTTTTTTATCCTGTTTAATTGAATACATGCAGTGTGTGTGTGTGTGTGTGTGAGTGTGTACATATGTGTGTGCTTATATTTTAAGCTCCTCCAACACTTGACAAATGACATCAGGGAATTGTGGGAATTCTCAACGCTGGTTAGCCAGGACACACACACACATTGGGGCAAACACACACCCGGTGACAGGTGCGAAGCAAATCCTTTCCTTGTGATGGAAACTCTGCAGGAACCCTCGGGACAAACAGTGAATGTGTCATGTGGCAAGGTGCAAAAAATGTGTGTGTGTATATATATATGTGTGTGTGTGTGTGTGTGTGTGAGAGAGAGAGCCAGCCAAACCCAGAAGCTGACAGCAATAATAACAATTATGTGTGTGTTTGTCTGCATGTGCACAGGTGTGTGAAAGCTTCTGTCATGGCTGCCTTGTTGAATGACAACCTTTGCGACTTTTCTTTTCACAGGCGAGCGTTCACATGTCGCTTCGTGTGCGTAGATACATACGTTCGGGGTGATGCGTGATAAAAAAAAAAAACAAAACTGCACGCTTAGATTTTACAGCTGCGCTCACCTTGAGAGCAGAGATTGGCGACGGTTGAGGGGAACATGAAAGCTGTTGTGATCAGCGTACTGTGCGGATGAACATGAAGCGCCCGGGTGTCGTAACGGCAGCGCGACCGCAGACGCTGCCCGCCTGTCATGTACATTTCCACATCACGGGTCTCCCACACCGCATCTGACAGGCTCACGTCTGTTTACAGGCCTGCTCTCATATCGCAAACCTCTTTCAAGGCAGGAAGTGCTCAACATCCACCAGGTCCTCTTAAATAAATGACAATAACGATGAGCTAATTAGACAACAGGAAAGAAGCGTTACGGCTAAAACAATGCAACGACATCAACCGTCACAAAATAAATGAGAAACTAAAAGGCGAACAGAGGAAGCTGTTTTCTGAGTTTATCAATCAGCTGTGTTGATGCTATTATACAAAACCCAAAGCAAGTTTTAAATCACCGTCTTTTATACCTTAAGTTGCCTGGATGGCAGGAAATCAATCTAAAAACATGCTTTAAACCACGTAATCTGACTGATTTGATCCTTTGTGAGCTGATTTCATGTTACAGGAGCGAACCAGCAGGCTGGGATTATCCGATCGAAGTCATTCACGTGAATTTTGGCGACGCAGATTGGCCTTCAGCTGCGGTGTCCGCTTCACAAATACGTTCTCCTCCCTTTAATACGGCTTTCTTTTAAGGTTTTTTTTTCCTCTAACTGCATCACGTTCGAAAAAACGCAACTTTACTCTAAACTCTCTATATTACAGATTATTGTTTGTGGTTGTGGTTGATATTTCGTTCATTTTCTATTTGGTTTTAATCCGTTTGATCTGTTTACATTACATTTACATTACTTCCTTTCTGAATGAATGGCGCAAAACATTAGCTGCTAATGTGATTCTCACAATCTCTAAAGGAAGTCTGCGTCATCTGGATGTGCTCGGCTTGAATTCAGTTTTTACAAACTATCACAAATCAATTCACTTCCCTTCAATCTGCCGTTACTCGACCATGAGTGGCCATCGTGTTGAGGGACTTATTGACGTCCTGTAGGATGAAACGTTCTGCGCCTCCCTCCACCCCTCGGCTCCTTCTCGTGCCCGTCTCACTCCCACCCCCCCTCCACATCCATCTCCAGTGACACTCCCACCGCGCAGCACTGAGAGGAGATCAAACAGGAGGGAAATTGTGAAATAACTGCAGTCACAGTGGTGCACATGTATTTGAAGAGACGGTGAGCGGTAGACACGGCGCACGAGGGAGGGAGGGAAGGAGGGAAGGGAAATCTACCAGGAGCCATATGGGATGTAATTCGCACTTTACCTCGCACTTACATGTGATTTCCAAGGACGCTCCGGGGAGCAGTAGTAAAATAATGTGATAGGAGAGCATCACCTCGGATTGCATATTAGAAACTGTAAAAGGATATCGTATGCTTTTTTTTTTTTTTTTTTTTTTTAACACTGAAGTAACAGCATTTCTTTTCATGTCTCAATATTATAATCATTCCTCTTGCAGACATTGGAAACAATAAGGAAGAATATAACACAAGCATCCTCTTCTAATAAAGCTGGAATATATTAAAGTAGTTGAAGTGTATTAAAGTATCGTTCAAATAAAGCTACAGTATATTAAACAGCCCCATTTTAATAAAAAAGTACCTTGATCTTAAGTTTATTCTCCAGTTCTTCTTATTCTTGAGTTTATCACAGTATATAGTTACAATAAAATGAAGTAATGTGTAATAAACCGAAGTATCCTGATCTACAACAACTGGAATATAGTGAATAATCTTTGCAATATTTTGTCTTTTCTTTTTTATATGCAATAGTCTATCATGTGCACTGATATAGTTTGATAGTATGTTCACTGCAGTAGTTTTATTATGTGCAAGATTTTCATGTGCAGTATCTTTTTCTTGTAAAACAGTTTGTCATCAATGCAAAATGGATCAACCTTGGTTCATCTCTTGTTATGCAGTTACTCCTGTGCACTTCTTTATCTTTTTATCTTGTTACTTTAGACACTTTATATTTGTTTTTCTCATTTTTTATTTTTTGAACACTTTATTATTTAACTACTAAACTTTGTATTTATACTTTTACTAACACTGTACTCTGGCAAAGCAATTTCCTTCGGGATAAATACAGCTGATCTTATCTTCTATTAAAAAAAGATATGTTTAATAATCTTGCTCTAATAAAGCTGGGACGCACTGAAGTACTCGTTGGAAAAGAGTAGAATATATCACAGGACCTTGTTCCACTGAAGTACCCTGTTCATTGGGGAACATCCAGTACATTGAAGTATCCTTTATTTCATTGCGACTGACTGTTGCACACACTTAATTAGAGCAGAACATATTAAATGAGAAAAAAATATTAGAACAACTGTCTGTACAATGCAAGAAAATCAACCAGTGCCCAAAAAAAGTGAAGGTATATCAAAAGATTTTGTTCTAATAATGCTGGAATACATTGAAGTGTCCTTTATAGCTTATTGATTAATTACTCATGATGAATATTTATTTTATTCCAACTGAAAGAGAACAGCAGTTAACTTGAAGTACAACGCTCATTTATACTGTCCATTTTGCTGTGAGGACGCCCGATTCATTCATCGCATGAATCTTACGTTCGTCACTGAATCGCATTCACCACTGTGTTTTGACCTGAAGATGCCAGACTCGATAAAAATGCAGCGCTCGGGCCCAAACTGGAATTTAAATGAGCCGATCTTGTTTGCACAGTCATTCCGGATAATTGTGTTATTCCACGGCTGAAACGCACGAGAGAGGCGATAATATAAATTCAGTACATTAACAAGTTTAACGCCGGCTGAGAATACTAAATGAGCTGCGGGCTTTATATTTCACTTGCCTTTAAAGCGAAATTTAACACGCAGACATTTTACAGTCTAGCAATTACAAACAACGCCGCCAGCTGTGTCCAAGTAAAACCAGGACGACAAAACTCTTTAAAAAAAAAAAACTCCTGTTGTTTTCTATTTCTACAATAAAAATACGTCTTTTAATGCTGGTTCAAGCTGCTGGGTTGAATATTAACCAATGCAGAGTGGACTGGGCAAAAGGTAAGGCATATTTACATCTATATGTGGAGATAGGGATTATAATGGATTATATGGATTGACCTTGTGACTTTAACTGCCAGATTGAGAACCAGCTGTACGTGTGCAGTCACAAACTCTTTTTCTTTCTGTTTTCACTCCTCGTTTTATTCCCTCTCTTCCATTGTTTCCAACTTTCATAATCGCTCCTGCATGTTTACTGTTCTCTTGTGCAGATAAACCTTTTTAGTTTTTTTGTTTTTTTTCCAGATCTCCAAAGGTTTACAGTACAAAGCCATTCAAGGTCTCCGCGATAAAGGCGACCGAGACTGTACGCGCTGCAGGTCCTGCACCCGGCTCCGCATTCCCGCAACCGAAGGTCTCCACGGCGCTGAGCCTTTTCTTTGAATGCTCGGCTGTAACTATTCAGAATCATTAAAGTGCACCGCGCAGACGCAAAAAGTGTGAACAAGCTTGATAATGCTTAAGAGGGATCGGGGAGGCGGTTGGCTTGGGTATAAAAGAAAAGTTTGAAGCAGAAGGATCAAGGCGAAGAGAAGAAGAGCTGCAAATGTAGTCGCTTTATGCTTGTTTTTTTTTTTTTTTAACTGTACTGCCGGGAGAAAACGTTTGTAAAATCCTTTTTTCTCTCCATTCATCCACAAAAGACCGTTGAAAATGGCCAGCTTGTATTTATTTTGGAGACCTTTGATTTTTTTTTTTTTGTAAAACATGCTAATTCACATCCTTTATAAGCTGAAGCAGCTGAAATGAAAATAGTTTTATTATTTGTAGAATTTGTATTAAAGTGGGCATCCACCAACAAATACAGTATGAATGTTTTTGCATTTTCAAGTTGTGTGGGTGTAAGTGAAGTAAAAAAAGGGACAAATAAAATATTTACAAGGAAAAAATGCCTTAGAGAAGATCCCAAAGAGGGAAATCTCCTGCAGGGCAAACAAGTGCCAAGTTGGCTGTTGACATCAGAGCAAATCGATGATACAATCAGAGAGTATGCAGCATGAATCCTTTAGCACAACCTGTACAAAATCCCTCCAAATGCCTATAAAATAAACTTGATGCTTTCTGACATCTCTAATTTAGTGTGAGACGTTTTATCATCCGTCGGCCATTCATTTGCTTTAAAAATCGAGTCGTTATGAAAAGCGTTTTGAATATACGAATGGATGTCAGCGTCTTTGGAGTCATAAAAGATGTTTTTCTGTTCACTGTAATGGTGCGGGATAATTTGATCTCAGTACTAACTGCTTGTTTTGTTTGCTGCTTTTGTACAGGAAGCGCTTAAATCTGACCACAAGACCACTCCGGCCAGATTACAAATGTTAAAAAGGGCTGATACAACCTCTCTACATCGGATCTTCAGCGCAGTAAACCCATAATTATTATGCTCTCCTTCCATAATTCCATCTCCCGTCCATTTATTTCAATCACCCTGAACCATCCTGGGCACATTAAACCAGACAAAAGCCTCTCCCAGTCCTAAATTCCCATCTGGATCCTATAAATCCACCTCCAACCTGAAGTTTAATAGCTCCATACAGCAGCAAAGTCATTTTAGCGGTCCTGCTTCCAGCCCACCCTGACTCGACAAGTGATGGGTTTCATTACAGGCAGTTTGAATTTCCTAAAACAAAAAAGAAATCATCCCCTGATCAATATTTAAAGGCCGCAGATGACTTCAACTCATAAAATGCTACTTCTCTTTCCACAGTTAAAAGCACTTGGACAGTTTAACTCTCCAATTTAATTCAACGCTAAGTTAAAGTGGATGTCTATTTTTTTTTTAGGTTGATGTCTCATTTGGAAACAAACCTCTCTTACTGCTGCTTTCACAGCTGGCTCACAAAAGCAGAAATACTTTAAAATAAGCCAAGATGCTCTTGCTCACGTTTTTTTAATCTCACAAATTACTTTTAAAGGCCACAGGGAGAGTTAAAGTCACTTAGATTCAGGCTGAAGATCTTCAAAAATGCAAAGAAAAATTCTCATTTACAATTCTACTTAGCCTTTTTAAAGCAGTTGCAGCTGGGAAATCCTGATATATACACACACAAACACACAAAGCCACCCCCCTCGTCATTACGGGAAGATGTAATAAGACTCGAGAATCCTCTGTATGTATCTCTGTTTTCCATTTGGAAAGAAAAGAAAGGTGGCAGCAGCTACAGAGATTGATTCGCAGTTGATGAGGTTTGTCTACGTCAAACCCACAACTGCAGATTAAAGTGCCGATCCACGATCAGCACGCCTTCTCCTCCTTTCCACCCCTGGACAAGTCTACAGAGAAGTATAGGGGGGTGGGGGGGCTGTTGTTGTTTCACATGACTGATTGTCACTTTAATCTCGTGGGTCTCGAGCCGGGATGGAGAGAACTGAGGCAATTCAGCCAAATGAAATCCTCATCTGCCGAATAATGAACGAATTGAGCGCCACCATCGTGGCTGAACACACACGTATGCAAACACACCCGGAGGTTTTTTTGTTTTTTTCTTCTTTTTTTTTTTCGTCCTTCTCTGCTTAAGATGCATGACTTGGTGGGGGCTCGTGGGAGGGGGGAAACACAGGGAAATGAATGAATCAGATTGATATCAGGACAATGCAGGAGCGCGTCCACGCAATCGAGAGTCAGGTTAGCAAGGTTTTGCGAGGCAAAGGGAGTTTCATTCGGGGTAAAATTGAAAGCAGCCGATCCTCATTGCATCTAAATAAACTGACAACAAGAGAAAATGAAGAAGCCTGTGGCGCTCTCAGGTTTACTGTCAATATAGTGGAGATTCTTCCCTCCTGAGCAAGGTTTAGCAGTGTTAGCAGTACTCATTCAAATATTGGACAAACAAACACAAACACATGTTCTTCATTTAGTTTTCCCAAAGACAGGTCTTCGTGAGTTCAAAATGTCTGTGATCTATAATCGATCTGTAGTCTATATTACCATAAATTCACAGGTGAAAATCAAAAGATCAGCAAATAAAGCTCTAAGAACAAGACGGAAGTGTTTGGATGCCTCAAAGACTAATTAGTAGAGTTGCAGGAATCAGGTAATACAACACTGAGTCCGACCTTATCAGACCAAGAACTATGTGAACCTGGTCCGACTCAGATCCTGGGTCAGGTGTAGATTCTTCAGATCCACGTGTGCCTTTGAATACCTCTGTCCTCCATATCGTGCATGACGGAGAGAAATGAAATAGGTTTGCAAGGGGTGGAGGGGGCATGAAATCCTCCAAGGAGCCCTCATAGTAAAATGTCTGAAAATCGGGGTACGCTTGAAGCAAACTAGTTTGTGCAAACTGTCAACCAACCACATCTCCAGACGTGTTGCCATAATCATTCCATGTTGGTGATTCAGTAGGAGGGACAAGGATGACCCCATTGGTAATGGTTTGTTTGTTTTACACAATCTTGACCACTAAATTGCATAAGAAACCTGGTATAAAGTAGAAACTGTTCAGCAGCAGATAAAAAAGCAAGTTAATTTACAGTAGTGACATATCTTACATCATTAATTTCTCAAAATAAATAACATTAAATATACAATTCCAGGTAGGAAACAGGTTAATTTCGCTGGTAGGGTTCTCAAATTGGCTCATCTTGCGGAAAATGACAACCGTTCACAGAAACATGGTTGAAGCCAACCAATTCCTTTGACTGGCAAAACAAGGGGTGCAAAAGCCTTTTGCTGAAATTTTCCCTCTGAAGGCATTTCCTTTAACTGAAACAGAAGAACAAGGAAACATTATAATCACTGAGCAGAAGCAAAGAGTGTCACGTGTCACTCAGGTGAAAGAATTCAATATACTCACCCTGGAATTTAAAATTGACTCCTAATCAAATGCCATCTCTTGACTTTTTCTTACACAGCGAGCCACCTTCCTCTTGAATTCACCGTTGGGGTCCTCCCTCCACTCTTTCTGTGGGAGCAACATCAGATTCATTTAATAACAAACTCTCTCATTTACTTGAACTGGCCTGATAACAGGAATGAAAAGGGGTATTTCTGGTGCCAGGCGAACGGGATAAGTAGTGTAACTCACCGCAGCATCCACATTAGCCGGTGAGTCGCTGTTGGGATCTGCCAGCATGGAGATAACACTAATCATGATTGTCTCTACCGTGTGGATCGGAAGCCAGCGCTCCTCAGGCTTTTCATAACCAAACTTATCCTCTCCGGGCTCATGCAGAATTGAGATGCAAACATCCCCGTTCTTTGCAACTGTGGAGAATGGGAGCATGGATTTAACAGCAATTAAAAAAAAAAACCTGATGACAGCCTTCATTACCATTCATTACCACTCAGCCTTCATTACCATTCAACTCAAATTCTGGATCACGTTTATGAGGAATCACAGACAAAAAACTTTTAAAATAATCCAGTGATATAGTAAAAATGAATTGATTTGCCCAAATCAAGTGACAGCAAAGAAAATCTAAAGGTAGTAAACCTCAGGGAGTCTGATTAATGTGTTTACCATTCGGGTGCCAGATCTCAGTGATGAACTTCATCTTTGGAGGCCGTAGTGGATAGTCGTAGGGAAAGGTGAGGTATGCTTTGAAAAACCCTCCTTCACTGCAATACAAAGAGCAGGGTAAGGATTAGTGAGAAATGATTTATTTAAACAGTCATGTATACATTTTTCAACCAGGTATGTTCTCACTTACAAAAGGGTATCTTGTGGGCCAATTATCACAACTTCCCATTTATATATGTCATCGTCATCTATCAGACCAGCCGAAAAGCCCTCCACAGGGTTCTTGTTGAGCTCTGGAAACAAGAGCATAAGATATATTTTAATACAATGAACTCCAAATAAAACATAACTATAGCAATAAAATTAAAAGTGACTCAAGTAAAGATTACTGGGTACGTTTTGAAGAAGTCAACAGTCAAGGTTGCTTGTTAAATTGACAAATCCAAAAGGACAGCGATAGCAGGCACAGTGATTTAAGTGGTGACAGATAATTTAATGAGCAGATGATCACACACAATATTCCATTAAAGCTAGTTAATAAAGGCTGTTTAAAGATTTATTTCAGTGAAGAGAAACCCAAATTCACCCTAAACTCAACAGAAAACCATTACGTGACAAAGTGAAACACTTTGTCCATATGTCAGTAAAAATGACCACAGTAAGATTTATCTTTTTAAAAAATAAGCACGTAATCCAGGTACATCCAAGATGGACATGTGTGTTTTCCCCTTTTTGTTAAACTTCTGCTGGTAGAAATTGTACTGTGAGGTGGCTGCAGGAAATACTGAATTTGCATTCACAACAACTTAATGATACAAAGCAGGTTAAGAGCTGCTGACCACAATGAATATGTAGTAAGTTCCACCTTAGCCCCTTTAATTAACACTATTATTCTCAGAAAGCATCAATTGTACCGATTTGATCTCCTGAGCCCTTGTTTCAATTTTCTGGCTCAGATATGGGAATCCTTAACTTTCTATTAAAACAGAGCTTGTAAAACAGGTGCCTCAAAACAAGATCCAGCTTTGACATACACTAATGTGCTCAAAGGATTCCTCTCATAACTTTTGTTCAATCAGTATATGAGATATTCAGTTTTTAGTGTTTGGTATCATATCAGAATATTTAGTGAAGTCAATGATCATTTTTGGGTCTCCATTTACAAATGTTTAAAAATATAGTCTACAATTCATTCAATAACTATGTAGTTTAGCTAATGTTCACTGGAACGAATCATGGTTTCCAAAAATAATAATCACTGCTGAACTGAATCACCAACTTGAAGAACTGAAATGAATGGACCACTGTGAAGACAGTGATTCACATCCCCACGCACAGGGAGACCAAAATTAGCATATTGTACAGCTTGCTAAATCAGTCATAAAATACGATAATGTCTACTTTCTTTCTTTTTTCTTTTCTTTTTTTTTTTAAATCTGTAGATTGAGGACGACTACTGTCATTTGAGACAGAGACCTCAACCTTGTCGAACGTCAGTGGTTATGGAGAGCAACGTTACGTTAGTTAGTCCGACTTTATCAAAGTAGGTCACTGGC
>JAKKUS010001083.1:0-15000 GCA_023238725.1 Scortum barcoo
GCATGGAGGTGAGCCCGACTATCTCTAGCCAGGTAACCTCTCAACCTCCCGCACGAGCTCAGGCTCAGGCTCCTTCCCCCCAGCGAGGTGACATTCCATGTCCCTATGGCCAGAGTTTTGGTCCAAGGATTGGGTCGTCGAGGCCCCCTGCCACGACTGCTACCCAAACCACATTGCACCGGCCCCTCATGGACCTTCCTGCAGGTGGTGAGCCTACTGGAAGGCGGGCCCACGTCGCCATTTCGGTCGTCCCGGACCCGGCCACCAGGCGCTCGCCTGCGAGCCCCAACCCCAGGCCTGGCTCCTTTTTTCTGTACATTTCTGAGCTCATTAGCTTTAATAGAGAACGGTGTAAAAATTCATGTTATTGTTTTCTTCCGTCTCAGATCAACATGATGTTGGCTAACCTGTACAGGAAAGCTGGTCAGGAGCGTTCTGCAGTGACAAGCTACAAAGAAGTCCTCAGACAGTGTCCCCTCGCTCTGGATGCCATCATTGGTATGTGTGGTCACAGGGACCTCTTCATTCAGCAAACAACATTTAATCTGCTGAGACACTTGTACCTGCTTAAATCTTTCTCCACGTTTTACACGTACAGGCTCTTGAATGTGACACACACATATGATCATAAAAGTTCTGCTTGGACTTTTTAAGGCTATGTGACAGAACTGTTTGTGAAACTCACTTTATAAGTGAACTTTGCTTTTTTTCCTTTCAGGTCTTCTCTCTTTATCAGTGAAAGGAGCTGAAGTAGCGTCCATGACTATGGATGTGATTCAGAGTATCCCCAACCTGGACTGGCTCTCAGTTTGGGTCAAAGCGTACGCCTTCATACATGCAGGAGACAATCAAAGAGCCATCAACACTATTTGGTGAGCAGAGCAGTGAAGCTTACTGTTCCTTTTTTAACAGGACAGTCCTGTCTTATGTGATGTATCTGCATCCCTCCCTCATTTTGTCTCAGCTCTCTTGAGAAGAAGTCTCTGTTGCGGGACAACGTGGACCTCCTGGTGAGCCTGGCAGATGTCTACTTCAGGGCAGGTGACACCAAGAATGCCATCCTCAAATTTGAACAAGCCCAGATGCTGGACCCATATCTCATTAAAGGTTTGTTGTTGTTCATTGATAGTGACTTATCATCTGTCACAAATGTATTTTGCTCTGAGGACTATCTCGTCTTCATGGCCTGATTGACGATCATTGTGTGTGCCCTCAGCTGAGGATGTTTGCACGGCTTCACTCTGTGAAAGTCTGAGCCGTCTTAAACAAGACATAGAAACATCACAGGACTTTCTGCTGTCCAGGTCAAATGTCAGTATGTTGTTTGCAGGAATGGATGTTTATGGATACCTGATGGCTCGCGAAGGACACTTGGAGGATGTCGAAGTCCTGGGGGGACGATTGTTTAATATTTCAGACCAGCATGCAGAACCCTGGGTGATCTCTGGGTGAGTCTGAGTGGGCAGCCTTATATAGGCCTCTGCTTGAGACCCGCGTTATGTCAGGTAGACTGAACTATAACAGATGGGTAACTGTTCTTTTGAATGTTTCTGCTAACGCTTTGAATTATATCTGTTGTTCAGCTGTCACAGCTTTTATAGCAAGCGTTACTCCCGAGCCCTCTACCTGGGAGCCAAGGCCATCCAGCTGAACAGCAACAGTGTACAGGCGCTCCTGCTGAAGGGGGCAGCACTGAGGAACATGGGTCGCGTTCAAGAAGCCATCATCCACTTCAGAGAAGCCATGCGCCTGGCACCCTGCCGGCTCGACTGCTATGAAGGCACGTTTGGCTTTTTTATGACGTCCTTATATGATCTCTGCTCTTTTCAAATGTGTTTATCTCTATTCTATTCTGCTCGTACTGACTGAGTGACTGTCCCCTCACAGGTCTGATCGACTGTTACCTGGCATCCAATGGGATTCGAGAGGCTATGGGGATGGCCAATAACATTTATAAGACCCTGGGAGCCAATGCACAGACCCTGACCATCCTTGCTACAGTGTGCCTGGAAGATCCTGTGACTCAGGAGAAAGCCAAAACCCTGCTGGACAAAGCTCTGGCCCAGAGACCCGACTATACCAAGGCTGTGGTGAAAAAGGCAGAACTCCTCAGTACGTACAACTGTTACTGATCTTTAAGAAACGAAAAATTCATTAAATTAACTGAACACAGTGAATACTGGTAGACGGGTAGAAGTGAAAGCGTCCTGTTTTTTTTGTGAAGGTCGGGAACAGAAACACGAAGAGGGCATCGCTCTGCTCCGCTGTGCACTGGCCAATCAGAGTGACTGTGTCCTGCACAGAATGCTGGGAGATTTCCTGGTGGCCGTCAACGATTACCAAGAAGCCATGGATCAGTACAGCATAGCACTAAGGTAAGCAGAGATTGCTTTTTTACTTTTACTTCTTGAATTGGAATCTGAATGAATCTTGAATTAGATTGTTAGATGCTGCTGTAACAGATATTTTTAGCCACTTTGTGAGGCTGGTACCAATCAGAGCACGAGACAAATTTTTTGTTTTTATTTTTTCTTTCCGAAGCCTTGATCCCAATGACCAGAAGTCTCTAGAGGGCATGCAGAAGATGGAGAAGGAGGAGAGTCCCACAGATGCCACGGTGGAGCTGGACGGCGACGACATGGAGGGCAGCGGAGAGGATGGAGACCTGGAGGGCAGTGACAGTGAAGCGGCGCAGTGGGCTGATCAGGAACAGTGGTTCGGTATGCAGTGACCCCGGACACTGAAGGATACACTGTCAGCTCCATCTTCTAACACCCCGCAGCCTGTGGGAAGAGTTCAACCGTCTGGGTCGTCAAACAGGACTAGGTGGCCTCTGATGCTCTTTTCCCATCATCTGATAACGTTATCAGCCACTTCACTGTGGAGCTGACTGAGGCTCGTTTCCTCGTCTGTTCAGCCGTCCAGTACAGTCTAACAGGACCAGCAAACACTCAACCTCAGAGAAAATCAAGATGTGTTGTGCAACATCTTGATTTGCTATGTTTGTTTAAAAAAAAAAAAAAAAAGCATAATATCTCTACTTTGGCCATTTCTTCAGCACTTGTTTGTTTCATCTTTGCTGGCTGTCTTTGTGTGCCTGAACAAATACATCCAGGTAGTGCAAAGTACAACTTCACTTATACGTACTACACAGTGAGTGTCAGTGTGTTAAAAGACTTGATTGGGATCCTATGTTGAGGTTGAGTTGTTCAGCATACTGGGGAGCTGTTCCCAGGCAAGACGTGTACCAGGAAGTGTAGACTGAAGCATTTAACTGGTGTGATGGCAAAGTTTTGTCCAGGCCAAAAACGGCTGTAGTTATCCTTCACATATGTTACAGGAGGGACAGGCAGAGATTTTGAAGGTGTTGCGTTTGAGCCTGGCTCGCATGTTTGCTGCAGTGAAGGTTATGAACTGATGTTGTGACTCTGACAGGCAAATGGGGAGTCTGTGAAAAAGTGACTGTACCACATTTCTGCTGCTCTTTAAAATGTATCCTCTTCATTTTACCACGAATGTGTCACGTAATGTACATGCTTATTTTGGTGCGTGTTGTCTGTTGAATCTGCCTTTCTATCAAAAAAATAACCCTACCATGACTTAAGTTGGAAAGTGTTACTTAACCATTTCAAGACAAATGTTTATAGCATTTTGTACATATTTTTAAAGTGCATAATAAAATTATTAAACACTCACTTGACATGAATGTGGTAGTCCAGTTTCTATAAAATATGAAGTGAATCTCCAATGACACCAGGAAGAACAGTGAGTAAACGCTTCATGTATGATAGTTTTATTTACCTGAAACCAAAGTTCATGTGATACATTATACAATCATCTCAGAAAATACAGTACAGCAGTTTGGCAAAAACTGCCAGTGGAAGGACTGCCTGCCATTTTCATGGTAAAGCGTATGCGTCACTGCACCGCTGCACGTCCGCCTTCCCAGATATGGCAAAATCTGCTCCAAACATGTTGCACATTTCAGTGCAAAGCAAAAAAAGAAAAGAAAAAAAGGCTGTTTGGTTTTTAAATATCCCATAAAAGTATTTCCTTAGGAAAGATGAACTGTTTTTTTGAGCTTATTTAACATTTGTACTATCTGACGAATGTCTATTCTATTTACCAATACTATACATGGTCTATTACACAAGTCTGGTAGAACAGATGGCTGATTCAGCGGACATGCACCATGGAATATAGTACAGTTTACTGTACACGGTACTAAGATCTTCGTCTAAAAAAATGGCATGAGGATTGTATCGTAATCTGAGGCTCTTCATGCAGTAGGATGGAAGGACTGAGGTGGGAGTGGCTAGTTTTCATCAGGCTTTTAATAATGGCCATTCTATAAAAAGGATGTATGAACTTTATGAGCCTCTGTCTTCCTATTACTTAACTGACATGCAGCTCTTGTAAGATGTGCTGCCCAAAACACACATGCACAACACAAAACAAAACCAAAGTTTCTGCAAGAAATTTAGAGGAGAGGTGGGCTTACTTGGCCTTTGCTGCAAAGAAAAAGCAGAGAGAGAGCAAGAATCAAAATCAGTGGACATGAGAATCACAGGCCAAAGTAAAAGCATCTGAGCAGCAAATAATTTAAAATGCAACGATACGTCTTTTTCAGAAAAAGAGCAAATATATTAAGGCCATGCTATAGGCAAGCAGAAGATTACATCAAAAGACAAATGCAATTTCAAAAAGACATTAAAAAAAACAAAAAAAAAAAACAATACCACCATGTCCTGTAATGGTATGTGGGTACATGTCAGTGTGTCTACCAAAACATGCTGCCAGTCTACAGTCATTAATAACCAGCACCAGTGAAGCTGTGACAGTTTCAAATGCAAAAGGATCCTATTTCTACTAAGCTTGTACCTGGCACTTGGTGACACTGAAGGCATTTTCCTCTTCTTACTCTTGTACCATTCATATTATATATATATTTAAAAAAACTGCTAGTCCTATCAAAAGTCTGAAGAGCTGTCATCGCTGTCATTTTCACATGAGCAATGACAGACAGCAAAGCTGCGTGTGCAACCACATCAAGATGAATGCTAGTTGGCATGCAGGTCAAAGTGTACTCACTCTGCAGGTAAACAGGTGGAAGGCATTGGAAGAAACAACAGTTAGCTTTAAAAAACTCAAAGCACTCACTGGCCTGGTATTATTGGAGCAGGCATGCAGAAAGACTCGGACCACGCCTAAGTAAACTAGTGTAAATGTATGGAGCATTTCGACAGCAACAACCAAAATAAATCTATACAGAGAATCTACTTTGTGTGCTATGTACAGATATACAGACTCTTCCAATGACTGGCCGTCCATGTTGTGCTCAGTTGATAAGACTAACAGCTTCTTGGTGCCTTTTTACATATTCAAGTACAGTATGTGCACATTATACATACATTAGAAACATAACTGTCATTAAGATGCAAAAATCAAGACTGAATGTTGAGATTGAATTTAAAAAAAAAAAAAAAAAAGAGACAACTGTGTTTTCTTCAAGTAAATGAATTAACTACAGGCTTTATCAAGAGATTGCGCTGAATCAAACCGTAACATCGTTGTCCTCTCTTCCTTCCAATAACAGAGAAAAATATATTTTAAAAAACAACGGTAAAATGTGTGTGAGGGCTTTGTCTCTATAGTAAAACAAACTGGTGCTTACCTCAACACTTTAAATGATAATCTATGAAATGGTTGTTAAGACAAATGTGTAGTAATGGTCATATTAACAGCATCGAGGTAGCTGTGCTCTGCCTAATGCAGAAAATAATGAATGATTATGCATGGAGCTCAAAAATGACTATAGAGATTCATGCCGGGACAAATATATTCAAGTCTTGCCCCCAAATTAGTATTGTACTATACGGTCCTTAGAATTACATCCTCTTCACACCCAGCATTCTTGTCCCCATAGCCCCTCCCAAAAAATTACAAAATATTAATTATTATAAAATAGTGTAAATTCTCTGTACAGCTCAACACACAGCTCCGACACGGTGGGCATCTCTAACTGTTCAAAAGCTGGGGATCAAAAGAGGGAAAAGCGCAATGGTAAAATAAAATACATGGACACAATGTCAGTCAAAGTCATTAAAATATGACTAAACCCCAGCCCCAACCCAAAAACATGTAGAGGTGAAAATGTCCTAAATACAAAGGATCTGACAACAGACTGATCGTCAGAGCAGGTGCCAAGTGTTGACTGTGAGTTGTTCCGAGTTAATGTAACTGTGTTAGATGTGTGTTAATGTCCACTTCACACTGGTGCACAGGGAGGGTAGTGTACTGGAGTCAGTCAAGGCCACAACATGGCGGACACGTTAGTGTCGGTGCTGTAGATCCACAGCACCAGGGGCAGGGAGATGGCCACGAAAGGCCAGGAGATGCCCTCTGCGCATGCAGACAGGGAGCAGCCTTTGCTGGCTGGCTTCTCCAGCTGTTTACCAAAGTCCAAGTAGTTCCTGGCAGTAAACTTTAGCAGCTCATCCAGCAGGATGACGGGCAGCGAGATCTTCAACACCATCATCCATTGGGTCGTATCCAGGGGGGTGATCTGGAAGATGACCTGGGGGACAGTGTGACAACGTTTAACATTACAGATACCAGGAGGATTTTACAGGATTATAATGAGTGCACAAGATGTCCTCCTGTAGGAGATAAACCTCTACTTGTCCAAATATCCTGTCACACTCTCCCCTGCAGTGCACAGAACCATCAGGGGCATTTAAGTACACAGTACGGGGATTCTGGTGTCCTAGTACTTAAAGAAATCAAATGGGTGTATTTCACAAAATGCTTAAGTATTTCTTTGATAGTTAGATGAGCAGATTAATACCACTCATGTTTTTTTAAGCTTAGAATAGCATAAAGACTAGAAACAGGAATAAACAGCTTGTTTGAATCTGTCATTACAATATGTCCGCTCCAATATGTACGCTCCTAAAGATTGACATATTACATTAAATCTGTTTCATCCTCACATGAACAAAGTGTAAGAATGATTGTCTGTAGTTTACAGGGGCTTATGTGGGGGAACCTTTTCTACAGTGATTTATAAAATAAATAATGCTCCCAACAAAAATATAAATAAATAATTATTGAAAAAAAATCGTGTTAAATATGAATAAATACTTATAAAAAATATAAGTTGTGATGGCAATTCAGTTAAAAATCTTAATATTTGTGAGAGGCAGCCATATGTGTATCAATTAAGTTAATTTTAAGAATGTATCTGTAACTTCACTTCAGTTTCCACTACATATCTGTTACAAGGCCATAAAAAACCACTAGGGGGCACACAGACCCATACTGAAACTCATCTGTGCCCTGCAGTAAATAACTGGACCATCAAGCGGCCAACTCATTGGGTGCCATCAAGTCATTATTGAAAAAACAGTTTTATAAACTCACAGGCAGAGGTTCCACATAGAGGATAAGGAAATGGAGGGACATGGAGAGGCAGATGGCCCCCAGGAGCCAAATGTTCTCCCAAGGAGGCATCCGCAGCAGGGACTGGTTTTCTGACAGACTGGACAAAGAGAGAACACAGATGGTGATTCATTTATACAGTCCACTTTCAAATGATCCTTAGATGGGAACTTCGACCTGTCTGGCACTTATTTACCTGTTGAGAGCGTTGCACATCTCAATGGTAACGAGCACAGACAGGGCCATGGTCATTGGATAGGGGGATTCAAACACGTGGCAGTCCAGGCCGTCGAACTCTGGGTTGTCTGGGGCACACTGGAGGAAGTGGCTCTGTGGGGTGGGAGGCAGGAGAGTGAGGAGAAGGCAAAGAGCTGAGGGGGGCCTGAAAGATGATCAGTCAGACAGGCAGACTCACCAGCTGGTACAGAGTGATCTGAGGTCCATCTTCAGAGACAGTAAACCACCAGGCAGCAGCTCCCACTGTGGCTGCGCCCACATAGCCTGAGAGCAAAGACACAGAATTACATCATACAAAAACTGCTCACTTATGAAACCGCACAAGGACAAGTGAAAGATTCTTCTGATGAAGTGTAAAAACCAACATCATCCACTTACATCCGATGGCCAGGTATCTGAAGAAAAGCCAGCCGGAGATGAGGGGCTCCTTAGCGTTACGAGGAGGCTTCTCCATGATGTCCAGATCTGGGGGGTTGAAGCCCAGAGCGGTGGCAGGGAGGCCATCAGTCACCAGGTTAACCCAGAGCAGCTGAACTGGGATCAGAGCCTCAGGGAAACCCAGTGCTGCAGTAAGGAAGATGCTGCCAGGAGAAAGACCTCCAGTTAGCAAGTGTCTGAACGTCAGCGCTGCATGGTGGATCCATTATGTTTTAGATAATATCAAAATTATTCCATCCTGCCAACATTGTCATATAAAGTCATCTGCTCCTCACCAGACAACCTCCCCCACGTTGGAGGAGATGAGGTATCTGATGAACTGCTTCATGTTGTTGTAAATCGCTCTGCCTTCCTCAACAGCAGCCACAATGGAAGAAAAGTTGTCATCAGCGAGGACCATTTCAGAAGCGGACTTGGCCACGGCAGTGCCAGAGCCCATGGCGATGCCGATCTCTGCCTTCTTCAAGGCAGGGGCATCGTTCACTCCATCACCTGTCTGTGGAGAAAGATTTTGTTACAGAAAAGTAATGCCTTTGCTCTAAAATGCAAATCAACACAGGATCCCCCAAGTTTCAGAACAACATATTGTATCATCTCATATCTTACAAATGATGAATAAAAATGGATTTGACCAAACTACTGTGTATTAAGAAGTTAAACACTAATGATCACTTTTTAAAACCCTACATCATACCATGGCGGTGATCTCGTCAAATCCTTGCAGGAACTCCACGATCTTAGACTTGTGGGATGGCTCGACACGAGCGAAACAGCGCGCATGAGTCACAGCCTCCCGCTGAGCGTAGGGTGAGAGTTCATCAAACTCTCGGCCGGTGAAGGCCATGCGCTCCACGTCGTCCTCCTCGGTCAGGATGCCAATACGGCGGCAGATAGCCACAGCTGTGCCCTTGTTGTCCCCAGTGATCATGATGACACGGATGCCGGCCTGGCGGCACAGCGTGATGGAGGCGGCCACCTCCTGTCTGGGAGGGTCCAGCATGCCAACACAGCCGACGAAGGTCAGGTCGGACTGAAGGCAGAGAGACAAAGATGTGATGATGTTGTGCACTGAGAGGAACACTCTTAATGTGGACACCACATACAGCAAATATTATCTAAAGGAAAATTCACCTCGTATTCTGAGAATTTGGCGGTGTCAGACAGTATCATGTCCTCCATTTTGGGTGGGCTGTCTCTTGTGGCCAGAGCCAGGCACCTTAGGGTGTCACGACCTGTCCCGTACTCACGGATCACAGACATAATCTTTTCCTTGATACCTTTGCTGAGGGGAACTTTGCCGTTTCCTACTCTGACGTGAGTGCACCTCTCAATAACTCCCTCCGGGGCCCCCTGCGAGGTGGAGCAGAGGAATAACAGATTGAGAACATGGTGGAGGACTGTCAGGCATCAAAAGCCCTCAGTAGATGTTTCTTTCAGTGTACCTTGACAAACATCTTGCCCATAGAGGAACGAGATTTGTTGGGGGTGCAATAGACAGACATGGACTTCCTGTCTCTGGAGAACTCCAGGGTACATTCCTTCTTCATCAGCTGCTTGATCACCTGATCAGACAGAAGGATGGACAGGGTGAGAAAAGCCTGCTGAGTGGGAGTAGAGGAAATGTGCTGCGTGTTCAGGAGGGGGGAGCTGGTGTCACTCACAGAGTTGCAGGCGTTAGCTCTGTCAATCTTGGACAGGCTGCTCACGTCAGTGTCGAAGACGTTCATTTTCTCCACCAGACAGGTCAGTGCGGTCTCTGTGGCTTCGCCCACCTTCTCATACACACCTTTCACCTGAGGAAACATCAGTGTTAATATTTTTCTTCTTCAATAAAACCCAAAACACCTTTTTTTCTATCAAACCCACAGTCTCAGTCCGATGGTTTATGGATATGTTTTGGTACAGCTCATGTGTTAATGATCTCTGGGGGTACAACACTAATACTTTACTAAGTATACTACAAAAAGCCCCCTCAAAATTAACATCTCTCATATTTTCTCTTTTAAAACCCAAAGTTAACTTGTTGGTAAGCAAACAAAAAAAAAAGAAAAAGTATACACAGGAACCAGACAGACCTTCAAAATGTTTGCTTAAAACTTGCTGACTGGTTGTTGATCTCATTACACCAATAATGTTGTCAATAGTACCAAAGTGAAGACAACTCAACACTGAATAGGTATGCATAAATTTGATTACCGGACTTTATACTACTTATACTTGTCAATGGGAAGGTGATTTACCCTTGAATTAACAATATCAGTACACTTTGGTCAGTTTTATTTTGAAAATGTTGGAAACAGAATGGTTGTATTTAGTGTTAACTGATGCCATTGATCTAGAATGCAAATAGAATGAATGTGTAGGTGCATGCACATGGATGTGAGATTTTATATGTCTACTGCAGTTTTCATTATTTTGAAGGGTTAGGGTTATTATATACTGTATATTTTTTAGCATTTTTTCAGCACATTTGGGGTTTTCTTTTTGTGTACTATCACATTTACACAACACACACTGAAGTACTTTCTATTTTCTATTGAGTCTTTATCCTGCAATACAAAAAAATGCTGGTACACTTGAAAAAAAAAAAATATTGGCAACATATGTCACACTCCACACGTGTATGACATGTAAAGTAGGACGTAGACAGAGTTCAGACCTCATTGAAGTCCAGAGAAGAGTCGTTGCACAGGGCACAGATGGTAGCCAGTTCAACCAGGGCATCATACTGGGAGCTTTTCACTGGTTTACCATCCTGGTACCTGAGGACAAGTACAGAGTATTAATCTGTGTGTGTGTGTGTGTGTGAACAACAAGAATGTTTTCTGACAAAAGCTTTCAGTTGTTGTTTAAATGCCCATCTTCAATCATCATCTACAATTCATCATTCATCTACAATCTGAGTGAATAAGTGAGACATTTTAGACTTGTCTGATATGAAGTACTCACACTTCTCCCTCGGGTGCGTAGGTAGAACCTGTGATGGTAAACTCTGACAGAGAGCAGCTGTCACCTTCAGCTTTGTTGATAATGAACATCTGGAGAACAAAAGAGCAGATGGGACAAAAACAATTATGAGTTTCAAAGTGGACATTTCATGTCAGTGTTTCAATTGCCTGCCAGTGTCTTTACTGACACAGCAGGGGGCAGCAGAAACCACAGAAATCCCAAGTGGACCTGCAGAGCGAGAGCCCTTTTTAGACAGTAGATTAGCCTGCAGTGTGACAGTGTGTCTCTGTGTGGGCCAGGGCGGGTGGCCCGCTGCCTAATCTGAGAAAAGGGTGTTTAGTTTCTCTCCATAAGTAAACAGAAGAGAGTGCCAGGGAGGCTGAGTAAAGAGAGATGCTGTGCCCAAAAGGAAGAAGCTGCAGTGCCAGGCCTGCTCCCGCAGGAAGCTTTCATCCTCACAGACACACACATAGACACACACATAATATCAGCACATGGGTGATGACAATCAGTCAAGCTCTTTTTTAAAAGCAGAAGCGAAATGTCAAATCCAGGTTCTGCTTTCTAGAAAATAAAAAATAAATTGGGCATTCAATTAGACTCATTTTAGGAATGATAGCTTTAAAAAAAATATATATATTTTCAAGACTGAATATCAACCAGATCAAAAACACTGGCTCACGTAGGGAGGACTTACTTTCAGGAAAGAAAACACTGTATAAGACAAGAAACAGGCAATCATGGTCCAACTGTACGCAGGTTTTTATCCATTTTGCTATTTGCTTAATTTGTAATAGTCATCATAAACATTTCATGAATATGTGTGAATGAAATAAAAGGCATAAATCTTTACTTCAAGATTTATTTTGAGAAGAAATGTTTTATAACAACACAACAGTGAATTAAATTATGACTCCTCTTTAAAAAGGTTTTTGTCCACATGTCCTGAGTGCAAATGTTTCTCTTTTTACTGCTTTAATATATGGCTCTAAGTAATTGTGGAATCACAAGGCTATTTAATCACAGCCAGTACATCATGTGGACCAAACAATACAGAGGCCTAAACAACTGTTTGATAAAAACTGTAAATGAATGCCACAAGTCCAATTCAGGCTATGCCAAAGTTCTGCAAAAGCACTGAACAGGCAACAAAAGAGGATTAAACTTTAATATATGCTGAAATGTCTTCTTAATGTGGGGCCAAGTAGCACTGGGGTGCCACTCAGACAGAGAGACAGAGACAGAGAGACAGAGAGAGAGAGAGAGAGACAGAGAGAGACAGACAGAGAGAGACAGACAGAGAGAGACAGACAGAGAGAGAGAGAGAGACAGAGACAGAGACAGAGAGACAGAGACAGACAGAGAGAGAGAGAGAGAGAGAGAGAGAGAGAGAGAGAGAGAGAGAGAGAGAGAGAGAGAGAGAGAGAGAGAGAGAGAGAGAGAAAAGGAACTACAGGCTTGCAGCTTGGTGACGCAAGGTCAGTCAGTATGCAACAGCAGCAGTGCAAGTCATCCAACAGCTCAATGTAGATTAGAAGAGCGGCTGCATGTTGCCTTCTAGTTAAATAATGTGGATACCTGATCACAAGAAACACTCTACTCTCTCTGTGCACATTATTAGCATTTTAGCTGACAAATGTTTTGAATTGACTTCTGCAATCACAGTTTCTCTAACTGCTGTCACCTTATTCAAACACCAGGCAGGGACAACAAAGATGACAAAGCACTGACAACCACACTGCTCAGCAATGCACCAAGGGAGTGTGTGTGTGTGTGTGAGAGACTCACTCTGCAGACAGACATCTGGTTGGTGGTCAGGGTTCCTGTCTTGTCAGAGCAGATGACAGAGGTGCAGCCCAGGGTCTCCACAGATGGCAGGCTGCGGACAATGGCGTTCTTCTTGGCCATGCGGCGGGTGCCCAGGGCCAGGCAGGTGGTGATGACAGCAGGAAGACCCTCAGGGATGGCGGCCACAGCCAGCGCCACGGCGATCTTGAAGTAGTAAACGGCCCCACGGATCCAGGAGCCCCCGTGGACGGGGTCGTTGAAGTGGCCGATGTTGATGATCCACACAGCGATGCAGATGAGGGAGATGACCTTGGACAGCTGCTCGCCAAACTCGTCCAGCTTCTGCTGCAGGGGCGTCTTCTCCTGCTCGGTGGCCACCATCTCGTCACGGATCTTACCGATCTCTGTGTTAACACCAGTGGACACGACCACACCCACGGCCTTCCCAGCTGCAATATTTGTACCCTGGAATAACAAAAAATACACATGTTGGCTCAAGTACATCTGATAACATCTCACACATCTTGGAACAACAAGAGGAGCGAGTTTTTCCAGGAAGTGAACAGAAACTAAACAAAC
Source organism: Scortum barcoo (assembly GCA_023238725.1). Taxonomy (NCBI): domain Eukaryota; kingdom Metazoa; phylum Chordata; class Actinopteri; order Centrarchiformes; family Terapontidae; genus Scortum; species Scortum barcoo. Next base: position 13,432 of record JAKKUS010001083.1, read on the forward strand.
AAGAAGTCGAAGGACATGGACAGGATGTGCAGAGCGGAGCTTACAGAGAAGAGCATGTTCTTCTTATCCTGGTTGACAGCACGAGGGTCGGGCACAGGGTCGGTGTGTTTGATGACAGACACGGATTCACCTACAAAGACAGCGGAGGGCGGCAGGTTAAATCTGTTTGCATCTGCCTCTGCAGATGAGCGGAGGAACAAAGCGCAACCAATTATCTCTACAGAGGGAGCTCTATGGTGCTGAGCATTCATGCAGCCTCACTGATCTTTCACATGCTCATAAATGTTTCACTTCAGAAGCAAACTTGGTAATTGGAAACCGTGTCATGATACACCTCTGGGCCCGCTCTCAAATGATGATCTAGGATAATGTTATCTAGGTAATTTAAGGCTGGGCATTTTTTTTCTTTTTTGTAACTATGGGATGACACACTACTCAAGCCTTGATGTAGCAGTTACCTTACATATTACATTTGTAAGCCGTCCTGCTCATAGCAGCCAAAAATAAATCCTCAGTTTACAAAAACAAACAACAATATCTGAAAACAAATTCATTGGTAAGGTATAAAGTACTGAAAGTGCTAGGTGGTGATATTTAAGGCTTTGTGTGAAAACAATAACCAGCCTCATTTGCCCATTTTCTCCAGTAAGAGGTAGCTGACTTCAAAATTTAATCCTGTGACTTCCAATTTATCAAGTATTAACAAGCACACATTCAAAGATTTAAAAATATTCAGTCAACTGTAGGATTACATCATCTTGAGGCTATGCTAAAGATGTTGGTGTGCAATAAGACTAATAATTAGGAAAACAGTACTATGAACTAAAAGCTATTCATTGGCCTGATGAAGTGTAAACATGTAATATGTCACCACTGTAAAACAAACTAATCAATACAATTTTGTAGTTAAATCTACTGAAAAATAGTCATGTTATCAGGACAAAGTGGTTGACAGAAATAGCACTGATGGCAGTGATACGATCAGCAGACATGTCTTACCGGTCAGAATGGACTGGTCTACCCTCAGAGTTGTTGATTTGATTGAACAGATACGGATGTCAGCAGGCACCTTGTCTCCCACTATGGAGAAAATACACAAACAAAAACACCAAGGGATGAACACACAAAAGAATCTACTGGAAATAAAACAGTTGAAAAGCATTTTAAAATAACTGCAATAAAATATCTGCAACTGAAAGCTTATGTTAATGACAACGAGCAGAATAAACCTAAATTGTCCGAACATCATAAATGATGGTCAGACTGTCTTTTACGCCACATGAATGGCACTTCACTGGAGAGATCAACACCCATGGACTCCTGGAACTGTGCAATGCTGTATCTGTGTGTGTATATTCACAGACTAAATGAAGATTTAACAGATGATATGTTGTCTATTTTTTGTAGGCAGTAACTCGGCATTAGTGTAAACTAAACTGATGAAGCACAGCTCATTACGGGGAGGTTGCTGTCCACACAGCAGCAGAGCAGCGCTGCCATCACTGCAGGGAGAGAGAGGGAGAGCCAAAGAAAGAGGAGGAAATGAAGGACCTGTGAGCCATAAAAGGC